>VYYI01001237.1:0-20999 GCA_021029175.1 Bilobella aurantiaca
TTGTCTCTACAAAATTGGTTCCTTGGGTCCTCTTTTCTTTTGAGTTTTCTGAGTTTTCTGAATGTTTTTCTGCGTTTTCTGAGTTTTCTGAGTTTTCTGACTTTTCTGAGTTTTCTGAGAACTAGGGAGTAGGGAGTCCCGTTTCCAACTGCAAATTGTTACTGTAAGGTTTAGGTTGTATACCCATTGGCTGAAAAAGTTTCTCCTGTGATAATTTATCATGTGATAAACTTGGTTCTCCAATATCTGTGAACATGTATATACCAATAATTCCTTGGTTTCCATGACAATCAACTTGGCAGCGTTAACAAGGTGCAAGTCTTTGGCAGCTGTCAACGTTTCAATGAATTGTTTGACTTTGTACTCTACTTTTGAAAATGACTTTTCGATATTTTGAAAATGCACAATCTCTTCCTCTGTTGCCCTTGTTCAAAATTGTAGAAGAGATACTCTTGCCTTTGAGTATTTTTTAATTTCCTAGCATGCATCCTCTTCTGATTTTGAAACCTCTGTTTGAACAAACTATACACAAAGTTTTCCACAAAGGTCGTACTGCACTGCGACGAAAAAATACCCTTCTAAGTTAGTTTCATTGTCTCCTCTTGCATACACTCCGTACATTCCCTTTCTAGACATATCTACAATTGAGACTAATTGCAAGATATATGCACCACTTCCAGCTCCACGCGCAAATAGCTCATCTTTTAAACTACGAAAGTTTTTTTTAAATCATCATTCAAAACTTCCGACAGAAATGGTAGGTATGAGTTTAAAATTGACTCAATCACAGTCTCAGTGTGTTCTTCCAATAATTTTGAAACGTGAGTTGGTACTAGGCCTTTACCGTTTAGTGTGTTACCTCTTTTGGCTGCTACTAAAAGGACAATTTTCGTATTTTCTAAAAACACAGCAAAGCATCCGTAGTCATAGTACATCACTTTTTGAACTGAGTATATGCTCTTCTTCAAAATATTTTCGGAGTCCATAGTCGACTTAGGAATTTTATCTAGTAGAGCTTCAAATTCTGCAATTTTCGACCCTTGCATCTGCTTCATATGTTTCCAAACCCCATACATAAATGGCGTTTTCGGATCAGACAGACAATGTTCAACCTCCTGCTCAACTTCAGCATTTGATTTACACCACATACTCGCATACTCGACGTCAGGTTGTTGACCCTGTAGGGTCACTACTGCATCAAAACGGAAACCTTGTGTCGACTGTGTAACTGAAATTTTCCAACCTGCTTCACCATTAACTAGCCGCTCGCGGGCAAGGGTTTCCGTTTGAACGTCAAGTAAGCTTTCTGATGGTGTTCTCCACTGCCAAATCTCTTTAAATGAAAATGGATAGGATCCGCTACAGTAGCGTAGAAGATCAGTCAGGGCGAGTTCTATCTCTTTTCGAAATATTCCAACCCTATGATACTGCGATGTTCTGCTTATTGTGTGATATTGCATGGCAAGGAAAAAGTACTTCAAGTTTCCGAGTTTATTTCCAGTAGAATCGAGTACTGCTGTGTTTCTGAACAGAAAAACCAAACACATTGTACCTTTTACTGCGTTATTAGGCTTCTTTGCTTCCTGAACGTAAATCGGGGTCTGAGTACCAGGATAATTGACCTCGTCTCGTGCTTTTAAAAATTTGACTTCATTTGTCGCAATTTTGAACAAATTAGTGAGATATTTTGGTTTAAATTGTGATGGCGTTTTAGCCTCCAAGAACACCAAGCATCGCTTTTCTTCCTCCAATGTCGTCGAGCTCACCTATTATTAAAAGTAATCAACATACACATCAAAACAAGAAATAAGTAATTCAATAAAGATTGAATATTTTTAAGTTTTGTATTGCCACTTATTTACAATTCTAAATCACAAGCGTACGCAATAACCATTAAATTAAATTTACAATAGAAGTTGAGCTAATGGATGGAGAGTTGGCGGCTTATTAAAATTTATTAAGATATCGGATTATCTTGACCAAATAAGTACCAATGATGATAATAATAACTATTTTACATATACTAATTTTCAGGGAGAAAAAAAAAACAGTGAACATTTATACTCTATAAACGGAAAGTTTACATTATGTTAGAATTTTTGATGGTTGATAGTTTCGATTACCATTAATTTTTTAATTAATTATAATTAACCCCGGATCATCTAAGTCAGTGTAACTGATGTTCGTTTTTCCATTCCTACTATTATAATATTTAGTCTTTAAAATAATTTTCATTGAAATGTGTGTAAACAACAAAATTTCAAAAAATTAAATTTCCAAATTTTCTCAAACTGTCAGTTTTGGATTGCCAAACAAATTTTCTTCCCAAAAAGGATTAAAGGGATCTACTTTATCATAAAAAGAATATAATTTTCTGAGTTCTTCCGCTATAGTAAAGTTTTTACTGCATTGTTTAAGAAGTTTAAAATTCAAAGTTTTAAGATTAGGTTTAGTACACTTCAACTTTTTTCTTATTATCTGTTTTAATTACAACTGATTGAGTAGTTACAATAAGGCCTTACCATTTTCATAAAAATGAGCACCGTCACCATGGCAATTGATGGCATGAAAATCATTTATTTGTATTTGTTTTCCAAATTACCAAAAGAGATTGCTATTGTCAGCTACAATTGCTAGAGGAAGGAATTCGTTTTTAGGTAAAGTATTGAGACATAACAAGCATAAACTATTATTTTTCGGTTTGCTACTACTTTATCAAAAAGTATCAACGGTGTGGTAGTTTTGAATAATATAATCATTATCAATGCTATGTTGTTTTAGCCTTACTGTTTTAGTACTATGAACGTATTATATATTATATTAGATCTTCGAGTATACTGTCTTTAAAGGTAAGTTAAAACACACCTCTTGATTTAAAAAAAAAACAATGACCTTAACGTGTAGTTTAATAAACAATGATTCGAATACAGACAAAATTTCTTTTTATACTCAATCAGTTAAATTTGCTTACAAAGTTATCACGCGGACAAGCTATGAACTTCTTTTTTTCTAATCAAATTTCGAGTGCATGTTTTTCTATTTGTAATGTTGCCAACCAGTTTTCTGCTTAACTTCTAATAAGAATTGCTCAAAATTTCTAAATTCCTACATCGCGAACATGACTCAAAATTTTATACAAGAAACATTTGTTAAACAGTGAGATTGTAAAAATAAAGTAACGAGTTTAAACACATATAATTAGGTTAAATTATTTGAACCATACCTTTAGAACTTAATTTGAATTGCTCGATGCCCAAGTTGACCCAGATGTAAAAGCAAGTAAAAATCGTCTATTAAATATTTCAGTAAGTCGAGTAGAGAAGCGTTCTATGTGGTTTCAAATCATAGACTGTCAGGTTCTAATTTATTTTACTACAATTTAAATTTTTCCTTGCCTACCATCAAACCTGAAGATGGTGCAGTAAGATTAACATGATTTATGAAAGTTCGTTTCTTAGTTTTCCGTAAGTTCAAGCAGAAGTCAAGTCCGTGTATAACTTAATCCATTGAAAACATTATGGTACAGAAAAAATAATTTTGCGAACACGTTGCGTGAAGAAATAATTTATGTATTTGAGTCAATTTGTTTAAGATTTGTAAAATTTGAAAAAACAATAAATTAAGAGCTAAAAAAAAAGTTGAATTTCCTTTGATGTTGGTTTCTTTTACCGATTTTATTTTGTCCTCCTACAAGTGTAAAACTTTAAAATAAATAAAATGGCACTTCGGTTCAATGGAAATACTCTGTTGAATATATTTCCCAATAAAAGTGTTAAGGTTTTAAAAATTTTAAGCATAAACACCTCTGGTTTTTTAGTTTCAAAATTCTCGGATATTTTATTTCTTGTCGTTTGGTCCAATCCAACCCTGTACTTTTAAAAAAAAAATTCAGCATACAGGCATAAGACGATTTTCTAACTCTGTGTTCTAACAGAATAAAGAGTAATTTCCAAAGACTACTCTAATTTTTTTGGGAAAAAATAAGGAAACTTTACGTTTTCCCAAACATAAATTCTCCGTACGAAATCATGATAAATTTAGTTACTTTACTCGAGTGGGTAGACTGTGCTTTGAATTTTTTCTTTTGAAACGAGAGTACATCTGTGTTTCAACAGAATAAAAATGTGTGCAATTATTAATGAGTAATGATATTTAAATTTTTTCTCTTTGACATTCCCCTATAGGCCTGGTCAATGTTTGCGTGTGCTAGTGAGTGGGTGAGGGTGGTCTCGGCCTGTTGAGTTGACTGGGAAGTTTCGAGGTTTGAAGCGAATAGGGTTTCTCTTGGACAGTGAAGGTAGGGTTGATCACCGAGGAGCCACTTGCATAGGCAGAGGCTGAGCACCACCTTACGCATACCGACCCATGTTCAGCCTCCACGACCGCAACTTTCCAGGCCTCTACTCACCACTGCCACACCACCACTTTTTACTGTGCTCTTGTGCTGGTGCTGGGATTAAATCTCGGCACCTACCCAAGTTAAGACAAGGGTCCTAACCCCCTGGAATACGGGCCTTGGGTTTAATGATATTTAATTACACTTAAAGTCCTGAAAATCTAAAATGTTAGTTTCCAATATGAATAAAACATATTTCACATGATACAGAAAGAAATAACAGATAAAATTCTTTTTTGCTACGCAGGACACATATATGCATTATTAAATAATAAATTAATCTTCACAAATTTGCCGTCCATCGTTGTTTACAAATAAGTACGGTGAAGCTGGTTTCACGATTTGTCAAACAGGCGGCCAAAGTGTAACGGCTGGCTAAGCATGGCTATGAACAAAATAGGAATATTGATTGAAACAATTTACCATTAAGCTGGAAAATAGCTGTCAAATTGTTGTCATGACTTATTGTATGTATGTATGCTTATGAGAAGGAGCTGACTCACGCCGACCATGCGCTAGAATGGCATATTTCGGTCACTCCTAGAAAACAGCGTTAGTTTTTTGGGATAACCCTCTGCGTTTCCCGTTTGCCTTCCTGGCTTTATTTGTTTATTATGACTTTAATTGTTGGCTCTTGTCCCAGAAAAAGGATTTCCGTTGCCAGTTTCGCAAGTTTGTCACAGTCTCGTTTCCTTCACACCCACTATGCGCGGCTTTCCAGTGAACCGTGACCAGACACGTTGAGACTAAGTGGTTCAGGAAGTTGAAGCACTCACTTACACGCCCTGGTTGCTTCCACGGGCTTTGCAAATAGTTCAGCATGCTCAAGGAGTCAAAGTAGATGTGAATTGCAAGATTTCCAGGTTGAGTAATCAGGGACACTGCTGCTCGTGTGAGCGCAAAGACCTTTGATTTAAACACGGATAGATAATTTTCCAATGGAAAAGTATTCCCTCTTGTGGGGCGCGCGTATTGCCGAATATTGCAAGCAGCACCTGACACCCCACCGATCCTAGAGCGTTCTGTGTAACAACAACATGAACCGGTGGCTGAAAGCTCCACCAAAGTTCTCTATGCCTCCCTAGAGACCATTTCTACTTTAAAGTGATGCCCCAAGGGCAAGGTGTCAAATGATTTACAAGGAATTCTTATTTCTGGGCCTTTCTGTGCGTAACCTTCGCATACCTGTGCATGTGTTGTAGACTTTTTCCACTGATCCAACCCCCAGTAAGAAGCAGTCGGTGCATTGACCTGAGTGCCGCCTCCCTGAGATGGAAATCTATGGGTCTTAAATTTAGAAGACCCTCCAGTGCAGCTGTTGGTGTTGAACTCAAAACTCCAACGGTTGACAGTAAAGCCAACATTTATACGTTTACGGGTGGGTGTCACGTCTATGGTCTAGTTGCTACCTTTATGTAGACTAATGAGACGGAGCTAAGCACCGGTCTGACAATGGAGGTATAGATCCAATGCATGTATTTTGGTAAAAGACCATTTGTTTTCCCCAACGCACCTTTGCACTGGGCCATGGCAAAAGACAAAATAAGAGCAATTTTTTTCTTAAAGTGATGAGTTCACTGTAATTATCATATTGGTGGAGTTCCAGGTAACGGGCTACTTTTGTGTACCTAACTTCGACCTGTCCAATTTTAAGCGGAATGAGTTTTATAACTCTGCGTTTTGTAAACTGTGAAGCTTCATAGAACAAGTTCTATATCTGGGTGTTGGCACCACGCTAGCACTGTTTTGCGTGCTTGTTGTACTATGCTGACCACTGTGGGGTAGTCTATTTCTAGGAAAAGTAGACCAAACACGTCATCAAAACCTTGGCTTAGTATTTTCAAATACTTCTGGTTGATTTGCTTAAGTAGCTCACTTTCCAGAAGATTCCATAGTGAAGGTGATAGCACGCAACTCTGAGGGAAACCGCGCTCCACCTTCTTTTCAATTGTCTTTCCCTGAGGACTCGATGTTATAGAGCTGGACTGGAACATGTGCTGTATTACTCCAATACATCTCTTGTCAAGCATCTCTCGCTCCATTCTAGCCACCTTGGAGCAAAACGTTGCGTGGCTAAATGGACCCTCGATGTCTAGCAAGAACCCGAGAGCTACTTGTTGGTTTCTGAGACTTTGCTCAGCTTCGCTGAGCAAACAAAAAGTCTTTGCAAGGCTAGGTCGGTTGAGGCGCCTCTGAGATATGAACACTGCAGCTTTCAGTTTCACCATAAGACCACACCATAAGAGTTTCCTCAGTCCAGTAGCCTCTCTAGTGTTTTCAAGATAAAAAAAGTTAGTGAAATGGTCCTGCAAGGGTTCACTCTACGATAACTGTCTTTCTTGGGTTCGGATATAAACACCGCTCTTGTACGTCGCAAACTAGTTGGGATGTACCCAAGAATGCAACCCCGCATTATCTGTCCTTGTACGTGAGTTAATACTGTCCTGCCTTCAAGCAGTATTGCCAGAAATAATTCATTCGCCACTGCTGCCTTATACGGCAAAAAGAAGTACCTAATTCACTGCGGACCAGATTTTATCGTTTTTATCTCCGTCACGACTGACTAAATTGTCTGCCAAAAGTTTCCAGGCCCCTGTTGCTTGAACTTGGATCTGGCGGAAAATGCATCTCCAACAGATACTGGACCGTGTCCTCCGCACAAGAAGTATAACCTCCTGGCTGCCACCAGCCAGGACTCTATACATTCTCGCGGCAGCCGGTATGATTTTGACCTCCCCGCAGTACCTGGCACACAAGTTTTTTTTTTCCCGTAAGCAGGAAAAGAAAGCCTTGAGGGCTCTCATGTGATCTTTTACGGTATCGTTTGTGAACCCACTAACCACCATTTGTCTTTGCCTTTTCCTTGCCTCCTCACAAAGGTCAGATAGTTCATGCGTCCAGTTGTTATGAGTTGGACCTTTAGCTCGCACACTTTTTAATAAACACGCTAAATAAAATGCGTCTAACAGCGAGCTTGTAACCAGGTTCACCTTGGTGTCGAGTTTGTTTGTTTTAAACACCTTTGTTTCTGGGACATTGTTCAAGTCCGCCTTTAAGAAATCATTAAACTGATCCCACTGCGTATTTTTCCCCTGTAGAAAACTGGTTCGGGTTTACCTAATAGTACCTTGTACCAAATGGCTGCTAAACCGAGAACGAATCTGCGTCATCTATTCGCTACTCTTCTTCACCTGACAGAAATTCCAGATATACTAGAGTAATGTGCAGTACTACCCGAAGCGTACATGTGGAAAAGGTTGGCTTGTGTCCCTGGTTAACGGGTACCATATGCGTACCCACCAACTGCTCTGAGAGAGAGCCCCCCCCCCCGCTAATTAACGTCCGTACTTTACCAGTGTGGATGGTGGGCATTAGAATCGACACCCACTATCAATTGAAGTTTCCTATCATTGCAGTCCTCTACCAGCTTCTTAAGGTTAGCTTGTTGTGGATCTGCTCCATCGTGCGGCATGTACACTGATGCAAAAGCGACAGCCCAGTCATGCCATATAGTGGAAACGGCTACGCAGTCCCTGGTGTTAAATTCCGTCAATGGCCATGACTGTTTGGTTAGGTAATTTTGCATGCTCGTGGCCTTTCATCTATACCTTCCCCTGTGTGCACTTCATAGATACTGAACCCTAATACAAAGCTATATCTTGTCCAGGGTTCGTGCACTATTAAAATGTGTGTCTGCACGGACCCTAAGCTACGTTCCAGCAAAACAATTGCAGCTTAGATTTATTTGTGTGACAGGAATAAAACAGGGAAACAAAATTCACCAACAACGACCACATCCTCCATGATCAGTAACCTCAACAGCCTATCTTTAATCAAAATGAACTCTAACTTGAATTTAATCCAGATTATTACAAGACTTACTTTTGATAATGCTGTAGTTCCAGCATAATAATTAACCTTATTTTGAAAGAATTTAGTAAAACTGAGCTAACACCCATTTACAATTTCACACAGCACGTATACTATTCCTAACTAACTCTACAACTGAAAGCAAATGACTTTAATTTTAACATCTCAAAATTTCAAAATTTCAATTCTCAACATTTCAAAATCTGTGTAACCTGTAATTCGTAAATAATTTTTGAAAATTTGAGGTGCATATTAGTCTATTTGTGGTCTGTTTTATTGAATTTTAATTAAACAAAATCGTTAGGTAAGTTTGTGGAGCTACGCTTTTGGACACTACGCTTTTTGCTTCTACACTTTTGGTCTCTTCTCTACCTTTTTGGGCAACTACGCTTTTGGACCTACGCATTTGCGATTCCGCATTTTGATCTATCATAAAACTTTTATTTCAAGTTCGTTTTCTAACATAGACTAATAATAAGTCACATGAAACACCAAAATAATGCATTCTAGGTATATCTTAGTAATCTTAGTATATCTTATCTAGGTAATCTAGTTTAGATTTTAAACAATTTTAATTTTAAATTTAAGTATCTTTAGAAATAAAACGTAATGTATGTTTGGTGTAATGTTTTATTTATATTTCAAAATTCAAATTGAATTTACTTTTTTAATTTAAAATAAATTTCTTGTCTGACAAGTAACAAATATGAAAATTATTGAAATGCCTAAACAATTCAATGGGTACTTTATTTCCGCATTTCCGCAAGAAAATTATAAAAAATATTCTACTAAATGGGCATCCTTTTACTCAAATCCCCTAACTTATTCAAGTGTTTCTGGCAAGTAAGATGCTGAAACAAATTAAATATATAATATACAAATATTTTGATTAATGTAATCGTAATCATGAAAACGGTAAAAATGCGGGCAACAAATAATACAACTAGATGAATTCCTTTTAATTTGGTTATATCTTACTAATGTTTTTTTTATAAATGAGTTTCTCCTTTAGAATTTGAGTATATCAGTGTAAAAGCTCTACAAACGCTGAAATTGTACTTTTAGCTTTAGCTTTCTGTAACTCGTTTAATTTGATTTATTTTAGCAACGATTTTATTTTTTGTTTTAGTATCAGACGAATTTATACTAATACATTATTATTAGACATTTGCCAACAACTACTTATTTATATTGCATATGTTGCAACTCAAACATTGAGAAACCCTGAATGATAATTAAATAAATCTATATTAAACAATTGAAAGGAAGAGCCAGTTGAAAAATTTAAGCTACACAGGAATGTTTATTTCAGTTCTTGCAATTTCCCAACTGCTTAGATTCTTCCTGTAGTCCAATATTTCTTGTTCTAATACAACATTTGTACAGACGTTGCTAACATGAATATGCCCTGATTGATTGTTCTCAACAATTACGGCACATGCAAAACTGTCATCATGATCTAAAGCCCGGTAAATGTAGTATTGACTTGACTCCTCTCCTGCATAAGTTCTTGCTTCGCACAAATAAATATTTTCATTTTTAAAACCTTTTGATACAGTTATTCTTATGTCTGCTTGAAAAGGAAAAGTATCCGTATGCTTGTTATCCGTAGGTAGAAATGTAGTCCATCGTAAATTAAAAGCCAAACCATAGGCAATATATTTTTCAGCACTGTTATTGACGACTTCAAAATCATTTTCAACAGGAGATATGTAATTTATACGATATTCATCGACCTGAATACTGGTGTAGCTAAAATTCTTGGTCACAATTGCCACATAAAAGTATGCATTGACTGGTTTGGTGACTTTTTCGCCTGGAATTGCCACAGTGTACATCAAAATTAGTCGATCAAGTTGGGGTTGGATTCTAATTCTGAAGGGAGGGAGCTTACACGGTCCTGATTTATGTTCAACATTGAAAACCACGTTGGATCCAAACAAGTAGTTTATGATAACAGGTTCGATGTGCAATAATATTGGCAGAATTGATGCTTGATTGAATCTAACGTAGTCAATCCATTCACCGAAGCAACCAATTTGAGGGTTTTTGTAGTAGTACATTAACGCGTCCACTAGTGCCTCGTCGTTGTCCTTGTTCCTTACTTTTTTAGCAAAACTCAGCGTCCATTTAGTTTCCGGTGTTTTATCATTTGATTCGTTTTTGTCCCCTGAAAATGAAACCCTAAGTCTTAGGCTCGATCTTGACTTAATTCCTTGTAGAAATGATTTTTGAGTAGTTTTAGCTTCAACTTTTTTTGAAGTTGAGGCATTAGAATTTCTTGGAGAACTTGATCTTTCAGAAACACTATCAGAAGTTGATGATTCAGAAGCCTTCGGAAGAGGTACAGTGTCATAATGTCTTAGAGAAAGTCGAAGTACAGGGACTCCAAAAAAACTCTTAGTTCTGGGATTCTTGCTAGGAGTTAAATTTTGTTGAGAATTTTCTGATTCCAAGATTAGGGAACTTTCAGACTTAGCATTTCTGGTGGAAGTGAAATTTTTAGATTTTCTTGGGGAAATTTCAGGTTTATTCATTGCTAAAATATTTTGATTTGAAGACATTCTTAGGGAGCTTAGAAAGCCGGATTTTCTTGGAGAATTTGTAGCTTCAGGAGTTTTGGGTAAGCTTTGTGTTTCCGAAAATTGTGAAGGTATTTCAGGAATATCTTGCGAAATTTTTTGGGCTAGCACGCCGTAAAATGTGCTGTTTTTGGCCACAACACATTCGTACAACGCAAAAACCTCGTTTTGAGACAATTCAAAAACATTTACCAACTTTGTAGGAGTACTACCATGACTCCACTTAATCATGGAATCTACCTTGGCCGATAGGTTGTGATATATTTGGTTTTGCACATTTGAAGGCTTCCAATAGTATCGAGTGTAATCGGAGAGAAATTTATTAACACTTTCCGTAGATATTTCTGACCACTTAAAAATTTCCAACCCACTATTAGTCTCATTCCATGCAATCCATATCTTCTCATGAGTCTGTGCTTTGGAAGTGCTTTCTAACAATGCCATTCTCTGTATGCCATGTCTGCAAGAAATAGTCCGAACCGCAATAAATTGGAGATATTTTAAGCGTTCTAAGATGTCGTCAACCTAAAACAACAACGACAAAAAAATTACCGATTTGTTGAATTAGGTTTACTATGGAACTGAATTTATTTTGTGGTTCCTTAAGTCATGGTTTGGAACATTTTCAAAAGAAAGACAAATAGTTTTAGTTTAAGTTTTATTTAGTTTTAAATTTAAAGTTTAAAAAAAGATATAAATTTGTGCCATATTCTCTAAAAATGTATGTACTCGTGTAATATAAACGAATATTGCTATACTGTTACCGTTTAAGGCACAGTAGGCACTGACGATATTTTGACTTACCTTATTTTTAGAATTATTATTTGAAGAAGATCCTTTGCCTTTTGGGGTTTGCGGCTCACTGCTTGTCTTGAACAAATCGAAATCTGTAGCTTGAGTTGTAATTTTTTCAATTGGAATCCAGTCTTCGAGATAATTAAATGGTTGTTTCAAATATTGAAACATTTTGTAACACAGTGCTTCTTCGTTCGTTACAGGACTCACATACTGTAGCTCTGCGCAATTGTTTCTTTTTGATGCAATCCAAAAGTAACCCTTTCCAAAACCACGTTCACCATAGAGATGAATAGTTACTATGTAATTTTTGTAGAATAAGACTTTGGACTCATATATAAGGGGGACCTTATCTTGAGGATGCTTAAGGTTGTATAGTTTATTGTTCCAAACCATCAATTTGTCTACAGTAATTTCCATGTTTTTCACATTTTCATCTTTTACCCATTTTAATTCTACCCAGTACGGTCCAAACGGAAAATAATCATTAAGGTAAAAATAAGCAGAGTTTTCTACTTGCTCTAGGGTGTCACATATTGGCAATGTATCTCGATATGTACTTTTTAGGGTAAATTGGTCAACTTCCAGGGCAACAGCGAAAAATTTGCTATTTTGTAAAACCACTATGTCAAACTTGGTTTTGACACTTTCGTTCTTATTTTTAACTTTTAACATTGGCGACACCAAACGAGTTGTGGGTGGTTTAGGTACTATTGACGATGACTGAACATATATTTGTTTTGACAAGTCACCAACTTCACTTGGTTCGTCAACATCCGTTAACATGTATACTCCAATTATTCCAGATATTCCGTCAAGATCAACTTCGGCTGCGTTAATGAGGCGTAGTTCCTTAAGATTGGCTGAAGTTCCAATAGACTGCTTAATTTTGTTCTCCATTTTTGAGAATATTTTTTCGATTCTTTCAAAATCAGCAAATTCTTCCAGGGTTGCCCAGGTTCTGAATTGCAAGATTGGTGCTCTTGTTTTTTCGTATTTTCTAATTTCTTCACAAGCATTGTTTTCTGAATTTGAAAGTTCTGGTTGAACATACTCAATACACATTTCGGCCTTACCAATATCGTAATGCACTGCAACATAAAAGTATCCTTCCAAAACGTTTTTTCTATCGAAGCATGCATAAATTCCGCACATCCCGTTCGTTTGAAATTGTATTATAGAAGCTAGTCTCAAGGTATCCCATCTCCTGCTTGGTACGCGCTGGTAAATTTCATTTTTCAAATTATCAAATTCATCTTGTGATCTACCCTCCATAACTTCCGACAAAAATGGAAAACTTGAACTAAAGAATGCGTCAATTTCAGTTTCAATTTCATTTTTCAATAATTCTTTAGCATGAGTTGGCACAAGGTCCTTTTTGTTTACGAGATTTCCTTTTCGAGCCGCTACGAGAAGAAACGTGTTTTTGTCTTTTTGCTTCTGATAAACAGCCAAGGACTCAGTACCACTTCCACAGTAACTCACTTTTTGTAGATGATAAGTGCTCTGTTTAAGAATATCGCATAGTGATTGCGGAAAGTTATCGAGAAGCGCTGCAAAAGCGTATGTTTGATATGGATTTAATTGATGGTATGATATCCAATTTTCCAGTTTAGTTGCCACATTTGGCCTTCTGAGATACTGTTCTATCTTCTGCTCCACTGCAGCAAGAGAGGGAAGGTACTTACTGGCAAATTTGACTCGAGGGCCCTTTCTTGCAGGGGCAACTATAGCATCAAATCGACAGCCTAATTGTGATTCATACAGAACAATTTTCCACAAATTCTTAGTATTGACTACCCACTCGCTAACAAACTTTTCTATTGGTCGGTCACGTGCGTCTTCTACTTCTGTCCTGCCGTGCCATAATTCTTTGAATTGGTATTTGTAGGAAATGTCGCAATAGCTTAGGGCGTCGTTATGGGCGTCATTAATGCTTGTTTGAAAAATTCCAACCCTATGTTGTTGCGCTTTGTTTGAAGTCATGTTGTATCTTATTGCTAAGAAAAAGTACTGGAAGTCTTCCAATTTAAATAAGGAAGTATCTAATACTGAGTTCCTTATTAGGAATATGAGGTGCATAGTATCTTCTGCGTTGTATGCAAAATCGTGCTTCTCTACTTCTTGAACGTAAATTGGTGTCTGAGTACCCTTGTAATTCAGCTCGTCCCAATTCTTTAAAATGTCAATTTTTTCCTTTGCGATTTCAAACAACTTTGTACGCTCTTTTGATGTAAATTGAGCGTTTCGTTCCAAATTTTTGATGTAGACTTTCTCATCACTATACGTCGTCGATTTTATCTATTTTTTTTTTAGACAAAAAATAATTAAAGAATATAATGGTATTAAATTATACATAGCAAAAAACGGATTTTACTAAACAACTCGGCATTCATGAAAACTAAAAAAGCATAAAATCATGGAACAAATGTTACCTTTTGTATAAAGAAGAATTATACTTTACAGGTATTTTGTTTAGTAAAAAAAAAGTTAATTAAATCTCTTTTAATCCTCGTTTTTGAGGTCATAGTTTTAGCGGTTGATTAGTTCGAGAGACAGAAAAAGTTAATTTTTAACCTACATTTATAAAGGATTTATGCGGTGCTCACTTATTTAAAGAAAATCTATCAATCTCAACCAATTTCCAAAAATTAAGTACGAAGTATAAGTGCCAAGTAATCAAATACTTACATTGTTGAAACGGGTCAAGAGTATCACCAAAGAAAGAAGTGCCTTGGTATGCATTTGCTAAGTAGTTGTTTCAAACCAAACAAAATTGAGGGCAGCAAGTGTTGTAGCTGTTTAAATTTCTGAAATTATAATATGATTTGTGAAATAGACTGTGACTTCAAAAAAATATATATTATTATTTTATTTTATATTTATTTTATGCTAAATATTAAATTTTTTACTGCTCCTAGTCATGAAGATTGGGTTTATAATCCCCTAACCTAGATTAATTATTTTTTATAAATCAATTACAAAGAAATAAGCACTGAGCCAAATAACTTAAACATAAATCTGCTAATTTTCTAAACAATTATGCTTGCTTTGATTTCTAAATTTCACACATCTTTGAACAAAAGCTTATAAAACTTCCCTTGCAAATCACACTAAACCAATAATCAAAAGCCTTTTTATTTTTAGCGCAAACATAATCTTTTACTTCTTCCTGTTTTATCTTGTTGTACGTTATTTTGTGTACTTCTAAAATGCCCGGAAGCCGTCCCCTTTTTTAAATGTTTTAACGAAAAAATCCACCTAAGCTTTCAACGGAAAAGAGAATTTACACATACAGGCATCTGGAAGCGTGGAGGAAGTTTTCTCTCATCTACGCTATACTCATCAGTCAAATCATAGCATCTCACTAGCAACATTGTAGCCAACTACTACAACCTAAACTAATACTTGTTCTAGAGAACTAGTAAAGAAAAGGGTCGACATTATTTGACATTCCCGCAAAGCAGATGGTCAACATGAAAGGAGAGGGTAGGGATGTGGTAGTGATAAGAACTCATTAGCATAGACATTGTCATCTTTGCAAATGAGGGCAGTCTTCTCAATTCTGACAAAGACTGTTGGGAAACCATACGGGAAATTTCCATATTCTTTGTCTGAGTATGCCTAATAACGGAGATACATGCATGCACAATGTCAGAGGCAAGGAAATTCCATTTATAGGAAAACCAATAGCAAAAACTTTTTGTGGCTGATCGAGGGATTTGAGCCCCCGTTCTCACGCTGGCTAGTGCAGAGAAATAGACACTCTTCACCACTAGACCAACACCGCCAACTAGTCGAAGTCTAGAAAACTAGTCCAATCACTCTAAAAATTTTCAGACATGAAACAAAGTGACACAAGCGACTATTGCAAACCCGCCTAAAACTGAAAATTGGTAGAATGCAACTATTTTAACCAACAAAATTAAACCTAAAATTAAAAAAACCTGAAAGTTTTAACCTGACCCAAGCGTGAGCTTATTAAGCATAGCATCCAATTTAATCTATTCCACCTCTTCTCACAAACAGTCTATTAAAAAGCAGTAGAAAAATTGATACTACATCTTATGAAGTTGTATCCATGGAAAAGAAGGGCTATTGGACACATTTCCGTATCATTTGTCCGTATAGTATAATAGCACTTGCATTTGTAATAGCAGATATTTCTGGTCACTATCTACATATCACACTTAATTTCATGACTATGATAATTCTCTATTCAATTCTTATACAAATTTGAAACACAATATAATTCTTAAGTGAAAATTTTTCAGCAAATCATTATTACTTGCGTGCGACAATACTATCTGTTGACCAGATTCAATATCCTAAGTTTTGTCTAATAAACCAACTTCCGAATTTAAATAACTTATTCATCACATCAGAATTTGAAATTGCTAAGACGAACCGTAAAATCCTGAAGTCTCCATTCCTCCAGTCAATACAGATCTTGTGAAGCTTAAAAAAGTTCTGTATTTTAAAACCAGGTGTCAGCTTAGTAAAAAGCTTGTTTAAGAAGCAATTGATTTTTTTTTTCAAAAGCGTTTCACATTGCGTACTACCTCGTAAATTTACCCAACGTTTTTCAACTTACAGAGCAATCCTACACATTGCGATCCCCATTTTCAAGCATTGAGCCTCCCACTACTTTAGCATAACACCATCGAAAACATGTAAAACACACTGCAGCCCTAATGTAGCCAACCTTGAAAGAGCTCACGTCCCTAATTTAACCACCTCTTCTTCTCCCCTCTCGAGAAGGATTACACGTGTGCTTTTCTGCGCTGAACTGGTTTTAATGGAAAAGTACTTATGAAAGTAATAATACCAAATTTCTTGCACAAACAACCATTCGATGTAGATTTAATATGATTGTTTAATACCCAATACTACAAAAACTTTAAATGACTAACTAGAATTACATTTAAAATATATACTTAAAGGTAAATATTCACCTAAACAGGAGACCATCATTAAATGTTTTAATAGGTTCCCATTAACTCTGACTGAGACATATTGGAGGATGAAACCTAAAATTCTTTAAAAATCTAATTTTTCTAAATTGTTGTGCAAAATTTCAGAGCAAACAAATCGACAAGTACAAGTTCTGACAATCCTACAAAATACCAAAATAATTATGACTGTGAGAAAAATGTAAAAAATCTAAAGTCGCATGTATATATACGAAGATAAATAAATTTAGTTTATATCAATAACTAAAAGTATTTAGCAAAAATTGTAAGTAAGACCTACAAATTCATTGCCTTGCAAATAATAAATTGTATGCAAACCTGGTTGTAACTTACCACAATCCAAGTATTCAGATTCAAAGTGCTGTAGTTAAAATTGTTATGAAGAACCTGTTGCTATAATATTTTTTTTGTTCTAAAAAATATAATTTTGGAATAGGAGCACCATAAGAAAGATGTTATTTAATCGACATGAAAAATTCAACTGTTGGCATTCGAAATTTAAATTAATTCATTCTCAAATCTCAGATTTTTTTTTCTGTTAATATTCACCTACCACCCACTTCAAAATGGCGTTCTGGGAGGAGCCTCCGGCATACTAACTAGGCTTTATCATTTCCATTTCTTTGGTTAATAATATTTATTTGGTTAAAATAAAATACATTGAATAAAATGAACAATTTGGAAATTAAATTTTAAAATAAAACGTTAAACCGTTTAAACTAGATAAATTTATAAAAATATACTAATGTTAAAGTGTAATATAAACTTGAATTAAAATAAAAAAAATTGTCGTAGTTAAATATTCAATTTTAATTAATGGTTCACAAGTTAGTACCCCAAGTATATATCTTTTTAAGTCCAACTTCTCAAAATTTGACACTGACAAAAATTGTACATAGGGAACTCCTTGTCTTTATCAAAAAAAAAAACTTTGTAATAATAATCCTGTATTATTAATAATAAATATTCCTTCTAATTATTAAATTTAACTATTATTGTATTGATGCTAAATTCATAATACCTCAACTCCTGAAACTGTTTGTTTAGTTTCTTTTATAAGTTATTTAAATAAGGCAGTTGGCTGGGCATATTCGGTAAGAGTAGTGCAGTGGTTAACACTGCCAACCTTACTTTTTCCTTCCCACAATAACTAATTAAACAAAGCTTTCCAATCAAGTGACACACTCATACACAAACAAAGACATCTATCTGAGTCGGTTTCTCAGAACTGTAAATTCTGGTGCAAAATTAGCTTCGAAAATAACGCAATCCGTAACACTTTGTTTTAGAACTTATGACAATCAAGCTAACTTGCCCGTCCTAAGACATTGATTACCTTTTAGAGGCTCAATTCCCTAACACAATTAACTAATTGAACTAAAAGTAAGAGTGTTTAGCTGTTTAAAGGCCATTGTTAGAGCAGAATACATAAAAACCCAAATTTCATGTAAAAGTCAGCTTCCAAATGCAAATTTGTATTAATTGGTAATTAAACCAATTAAGAACAATTTTTAAGCTATTCCATTTGCTTGGTTTAAATTACTGCTGCCATTCAACCGCAACAAACACCATATAATTTTATTAACTAGCGGAAACGAAGCAACAGCTAATTTAAATTTTGGTAATTTCTATCCGTCTGAGCCTCACGATTATCTCCGGAAATACTTAACGTCTCAAATCTGTTTTCAGATATAAGTTCATTGCAATCCAGGTCAGTTCAATTTTATTTCCGTTTCTATTTTCGTACAACACAAAGGTCAATACAAAAATTGAGCTTTACAAATGTTGTCTAATTTTTCAAAGTATTCTATATGGCTCTCTGTGGAACCCAAAATTTACCCCTTCGCTTAAAATTGAACTTTCAAGATCAAACTTTACATTTGCATGAAACAAAAAGTTATGATGGTCCCGATGACCCCAGAGGCCCCTTTCACCGCGAAATGACACATTGGCCCCGAAATGAGTTTTCAAGGTTAATTCTTATTTTGTATGAAACAAAACGTTATCTTGGTTCTGAGTCCTTTTCACACTAAAATAACCCTCTAACCTCGAAATGACAGTTGAAAACTTTTGAAAGAAACAAATTGAGATGGTTTCAAATATCACAAATGCTTCCTATACATTTAAACTTCTGTTCATTATTCTAATAATTCTAAAAAAAATTTTAGGGGTTAGGAAATTTCTCCTAACTTGGGTAGGTGCCGAGATTAAATCTCGGCACCAGCTAAGAGCATGGTTAAATAAATGTGGTTTTTGGTAGTGGTAAGTAGAGTGCTGGAAAGTTACGGTCCTAGAAGCTGAGGATGGGTGGGCATGCGTAAGGTGGTGTTCAGCCACTACTTAAGCAAGATGCTCCCCGGTGGTCAACCCCACGTTCACTGCGCAGCAGAAACTCCATAATTTCAGCCATCGGAACTTCCCAGTCAACTCAACAGCCCGAAACCACCCTTCGGCCACTAGCACACGCAAACATTGACCAGGCCTATAGGCGAATGTCAAAAAAAAATCAAATTAAGATAAATCTGTAATGACGTAATAATGACGTATCTCGTAGTATGTAACGCTAAAAAGCTCGCAATACAATTCCTGAGAATTTCATTTGTATGACTTTTACAAGTCATACAATAGGAAAATTTATAAATTGTTTAAGGTATTTTTAATTGAATTTATTTATCTAACTAGGTTTCTAAAAAGATTGCTCGTAAGGCCAGGAATATTTTACCTTAACTTCTCGCCCCCATTGTGGTATGGAGGGTAGGAATGGTATTCTCAACTTCATTAAAACTTGAATAGCAAAAGAAACCAAATGTGTACTAGTCCTTTGTTCCTTTATATAAGCTTTAAACAAATAATTTTGTAGTAAAGGGAACACATTATTCTCATTTTTGGTGTATGAAGTAGAACTTTTCTGTAACCACTTCCCACTACTTTGTACAACTTTATAATTAACTAGCTGCATATGACCGCTTCGCCGCCCTCGCTTGCTTCCTTCCCATGGTAAAAATAGTTCTGCGGTCGCCATAAATGACAAGCCCGAGAATCTGCATGCATCCAAACTATTTATAGGAATGAGTAAAAATACGGATCCAATCACTTTCTTCAAGCAAATGTTTCCCACGTAATAGAAGCATAGAATAATGCACCTCTAAATGTTGAAGTTGGCAAGCTGGCAAATCATAAGAAATAAAACAGGTAGAAGAATAGCTTAATCTCACAGGTGGAATTGCAAATGGCATTTTACACTTTCAGCAAGTGTTTTGGTCTACTAAACATCTCTTACAGCGCCAAAAAAAATTTTGGATGCAAAAGACAATAAACTAGCAATAAAAAAGCTTAAGTTTGCCAAAGCACCGGAGCCAGATCTTATCCCAAATTAAATCTGGAAGCTACTAGAGGGTAACTCACTTGGAAATCTTGCTTAGTTTTTACACAAAGTTCTGGAGTCCGATAGAGTGCTACAAGTATGGTGTGTTTGACTTTTATCCCCGTCTACAAGAAGGGTAATAAAAGTACCCCGCAAGCTACGAGCCATTTCCCTTGTTAAACAAAGTACTAATACTGTTCACTACAAGTCAATCGTTTTAACAATTGAATTATGTAACACAAGAAATTTTTAAGGATTTCAGCGAGGAAAAGGGACGCAGGACAACATATTTATCCTTTCTACGCTAACCCAAAAGCAGCTTGGTAAGAAATAAAAGCTTTACGCTTATTTTGTAGAACCTTGGCAAGCGTTTAACACTCCAAATCACAGTTTACTCTGGAGAGGTCTCCTACAAGAGGGTGTGCCCAAAAGAATTTGTCAAGGTATTCAGAAGCCTCTACTTGCAAGCTGCAACACAACTCAGCACCGAAGCCTGGTCATCCGCCGAAATTTCTATTACAGAATGCGTCCTTCAAGTAATGGCGGCTAGCCCATCTCTCAATCTATTCAATGATGTGAAACTTTGACTTGTGTCATATTGCGGGTAACAAAATCTCATTTATGTTTGTATAGAACATTTTTGTTCATTTTTTGTGTGCTTTATGCAGATAGTCTAGTGATTCTGGCCCTTTCCAGTGAAGTTCATCAGAAGAAACTAACCTCGTTTCGAATTTTTTCCACTCAAAAGCGCTTATCTGATCCTATATTTTCTCTAAATACCACTAATTGTAAGTAACAACTTGTTCAATTTTTTTTCCACTTCAACCTCTGGCAACGGAATTTGTGGTATGGCTCACTCCTGGTAACTTAAAAGAACCAACCAGGCCACCTCAAACTTGACCTTTCTCTAACTAACCAGGAGTGCCTTAGGGGTGTACACGAGCTATGGCTTTGAAATTTTACCAAAATAACACTAATATAAAACAAACTTTTTTTGAAGTAGCGAGGATTCGCACTAT
>VYYI01001238.1:0-20991 GCA_021029175.1 Bilobella aurantiaca
GCACTTGAGAAGGAATACGACGGCGTAAGTCTAATTGTGAAAAAAAATTCATTTATCAATACTGCTTCAAAAATATATTCTGGGAAGTATTGGTCTTTTTTATTCGCATCCAGTTGGAGATTGATGAAGAATACTTTCTAATGAATATTTTGAAACTAAGGAAGTTTGAAGTTTTGAAAGAAATACGAAAAGTAAATCAAGCTGTAGATAAAGAAAAGTAAGTTAAAGCTTTACTTTCTATGAAAAAATTCAAATAGTTTCGTTGCTTCTAACAAAAATTTAATAATCGGTTGGGGTCAATTTTTCATTGATGATTTTAGGGATTGGATAATTCTACCACTCGTTGCAAATGCTTTTCATAATCCTTCCGCCAATGAAATTGGTAACAAAATGTAAAAAAATTTTTTCAAACGCTCCAGAATTTATTTTTCGTAATTATTATTATGCTGGTTATAACAGTAATTCCGTTGGGAATTCTGCGATATCCGATGTATTCTGTCGAGTATCCAATGTATCTCAACTTTGCCAACTTGGGGATAGTGATGGGTCACGAGATGACACACGGCTTCGACCATCAAGGACGCTTCTATGACAAGAACGGAAACTTTACGATTTGGTGGCCAGATGAAGTCGTGTCAGGGTTCCGCAAGCAGGCCACTTGTTTCACTGAGCAATATGCACGGTTCGAGATGCCGTTGATACAGAAGGCCGTTGACGGTAACAATACCTTGGCCGATAATATCTGCGACAACTCGGCCCTCCGCATTAGCTGGTTGGCCTATCAACTCTGGGTTAAGGATCATGGGTCAGAGAAGGGCCTCCCAGGGGTCAACTATAATATTCAACAAATTTTCTACATGACATATGCACAGGTAACTGGATTAAGGCAATTGCACGGACAACAACTATTTTTCAGGTGTAAGTTCCGTTCATTGTAATGACATCGCTTTCCTAAAATCATTACAGCCTTAAAATATGGCTATAGGGTGATTCAAAATTTTAATAGGTCGAATCGAAGCTTGCTACAAGTAAGCAGATTGGCTTGAAACGAATAAAATTTGCATTGAATAAGCGATGCAAGGAGTTACACGTAAAAATTCGTTGTGTCGTGATCACAATCATAGAACGATGTCCTACTATTTTTTGAAATTTTGTTGTTGCAGATTTGGTGTGAAGTGCTTAGCAAAGAAGGCTACGAACAATATGTTCGTGACCCTCACGCTCCGGGTCAGTTTCGAACGCAGGGCGTGGCTATGAATAACAGATACTTCGGAGACCTCTTCAATTGCCCTGTCGGATCCGCCATGAATCCGCACAGCAAATGCGTTCTTTGGTCTTAAACACTTTTAGTAGAAGATTGATTGACTCAATTTCAAAATATTCGCCTACTAATTTTTTTTAAACAGCTTTCTAGTCTCCCAAAATTATGATTGAAGTCAAGTTATCGGTAATGTTGGCTGTTTTGATCTGTCGGAGAAAGCTGGCTTTCGCCTAGTTTCAGAACCCTTTAGCTTGGATTTGTCAATTGTTAAATACTTGTTAAAATGTTGCTGTTTAAAACACGTTTAAAATTGTATTGTTTACTAAGTAGTCCATATTTTTGGAAAGATCAATTCCCAAAAAAGATTTAGAAGGAAGTACCTGAGAAAATGGACACATCTGGCATGAGGTCTGGAATCTTCAAAATATTCTCAACTTGTATACGACCGTAGGTTAATGAATACGATGAGAAACGCATACGCACATACCGTTGCTACATAATTAATTGTGATAAAATTAGTTAATGAATTAATTACCTGTTATCAAAATAAATAAAACAGCCACGCAAGCTTTATTTCATCTTATTCAATAACTTTGCCTCGAAGAAAGTCAGCCTAGAGAAAGTTTTATTTCCGATTGTAAACCTAAACCTTACCGATTGTTTTACCAAACTATGGATTCACATCAATAATTAAATATATTGGTAAACGAGCTAATTAATTAAGTTAAATTAAGTTTAAATGAGTACATTTGAGGTGATAACTGTTGCCTACCCATTTGTTGATGTTAAGAAGAGAAAGCGGGTTCATTTCGGAGTAAAAAAGATATGTGTACTTTTGACATCGACTCGACACTTAAAAACTAGCAATTAATCGAAAATTTGGATTTTTGGAAGCGATTTTCGACTGATAATCAGGCGGAAGGTAAGCGATGTACCTAGCAGCGTTAAGCGGTACTGTCTAAGCCTATGTAAACGAATACCTAATATTGGAGTTAATTGGATTAAATCAGTGTTCTTGCATGGAAAATGGGCAGCAGTACCTATATGAATCTCAATTCTAATTAACGTGAACGAGCGGTGGTAGTAAGCATGAGGAAGTATCGATGTCCGATTACTTTGTGGCAAAAAGGAGGTCCAACGTATTGCTACTTCTTCCTAATTTTCTGGATCATTATTTTCACCACAGGTAATTTAATTTCGAATTTCGTTTGGTATGAGTATGGCTTTTTTAAGTTAATTAATTTGGAAAGAATTGTTTGCTAGGACTCTACTGGCTCCTTACGGAAGCTGGAATCAAAGGTCAAGCAGTTCCGTCCAGCCAAAACGTGGTTCATTCTCCGCGGGAGGACCTGAGTGACCTCTACGCTGATGCGGCTATGGAAGTCGACGATTTTGCTTCAGAAATTGAAGCAGCAGCAAAATCGGATGCGTTGCAGTCTTCTAAATCGGATTTTAAGGAGGCTAAAATAGATGGAGAGCCATCACCTAAGATGTCCGATGTTGAAAGACTGTGCAACCGGAAGGAATTGATCAAAGCCAAGGATGAGTGTAATTATTCACAATTCGTAAAAATCTGTCAATGTCAAACGTTAAATAAGAAAGTTTGAAAAATAATGATCTAACGATTTTTCAGATTTTTATAACCCGGAATTCAAACTAGAAGCGGTCATGGTCTTATTTCGGCATGGGGACCGCGGGCCCTTGTCCCATCTTGGCCGTCGCAATATTTCGTACATCAACTGCCGGGACTCCCATCCGGAGTACTTGGACTTGATTCAGTTTATGGGTGACATGGGCAAGATGCCGGGTTACTCGCAGTTCATAGGTCCCTTTCACAGTTTTCCAAGGGTACCAACGCCAGGCGGCTGCACCCTTGGCCAGTTGACGGCCACAGGAGTTATTCAGCTGTTGACGTTGGGGAAACTTGTGAGAACCGCATATGACTCCAGTGGCTTATTCGGAAATGGGTCAATACCGAATGTTAAGGTCACCTCCTACGCTACTCGCTACAGGCGTACCTTTCAGAGTCTACTCGCATTTTTATATGGACTCATGGGTCCACAAGCGATTGTTCCTAGTGTTACAATTGCCGAATCACAGAGCACTGCCTTCTGTTTCAACCATTGTTCCTGCAGGGCAGCAGAAGGCCTTAAAAAAGAAGCTGTGACCAGAACAAAGCATAATACACAAGGTACGAAGTTTCAAAATGTACTGGAAATTCGTCGTTAAGGCTTTACAACACTGCTAATACAATGAAATGTTGTTGTTTCTTGGTTTTGTGACTAATAACTCTGTTTCGCCCAGCCCAGCGAAAGTCGAATCAAGTCACTTATTGATAGTAGTATCTAAAAGTATTACATATTGTAAAAAAATTAATAGAACAAAACTTATTTACTATGAATTAGATAAACAAGAAATGTCAAGCTTGGTGTCAGAGCTGAATACTCTTTTGGAATTGGGGAAGATCAAGAAAACAGGAGCATCGCTGTTGGATTCCCTTCTAATTTATCCATGCCACAATTCACCGCTTCCATGTCGCCGAAGACGTCGACAATTGCAATCAAATCGTAGAGACTGCGTCACTTCCGAAAAGTTACAAAGATTAATTGATCTCATTGAATTGGAAAATCAAGGAATCAAAGAGACTCCAGAGCAGCATAAGCATGCTCTCCTCTCTTCATACGGTCTCATCAAGGAAATTTTGAACATGGCCTTGCGGATGACAAGTAGCGGTCAGCCGGGAGAACAGAGCCAGCTCCGGAGTCGACTAGCTGTATTTTCTGGACATGACAAGACCCTGCAAGGGCTCTTGGGAGCCCTCGGGGTTGTCACGGGTCACTCTGATCTCAACTTGCTCCCATACGCTTCTCGCCTTATAATTGAAATCTATCGAATACGTACTCTTCCGGAGAATTCCCCACGCAAACACTTTCTGCGGTTTGTGTATAACGGGGAAGCAATTACACATTTAATTGACTTTTGTCACGACTCGTACGTTGCAAACGGCAAAAATGGACAGGCCATAGATCTATGCCCAATGGAATCACTAGTCAGATTTTTTCATGATTCCTATTTTGATCCATTCCCTAAAGGTGTTGTCAATTTTAAAGATGCATGTCACCTTTGACTGATTTTTTATTTACTTTTTAGACCCGTTCGTATTTTTTATTTTATTTTTTACTTTTAATTGTTAAAATTGTTTACATGAGACTCCTGACTTCGACGGTTTAGAGTAGTTTCCCGAACGCAGAATGATTTTAGAATAAATCAAATTATCTATAAACCTATGTATTTTATCGCGTCATGTATGTAATGGTTAACTAGTTTTTACGTTACTTCCCAAATACGACTAGTTGTTAAGCTTTGCTTTGAGTATGGCCAAGAGTATAAAAATAGCATGGACAAGTAACTTTAACTATAAAGTTTCAGTTCCAAATACCATTAACCATTTTGAGACTCTTTCTAAAATGATAAAACTAAACTAGGCCAACAACAGCTTCCAGTTTTGAACGATTTGATTCCGGGTGAGTGAGTTTAAAATGGATCTACAACCCACCTCCACCACTTGTGTCTCCTAGAACATATTTCTTGTATGTTTTGTTCATCTGCTCCAGGAATATGAAAGTTAGAACCGTATGCGGTCCGATTCTTAGGTATGTAGGACTGAATCCCTTCCAGAGGGCAAAGACACCTTCTTTCCGAATTACATTGATTATTACGTCTCCAGCTCCTCGGTATTCTGGCTTTCCATCAATCATTTTCATGTTCTGAATTCGTGTCTTAGCAATGTCGAGTGGCATGGACGTTGCCTAAATAATAACGTAGAACCATTCAGTCTTCATAGTGATTGTCAACCAAAATTTATACGTTAATTACGAACTTACTGTGGTAATTAGCCCAGAGATCATACTCGAACAAAAGTGAAGAAAGATGTTGTCTCGGAAGTAGCCTAGAGAGAATACAATTAAAATAAGTCGTTCGCCTAATTACAATTATCGGAAAAAGCATGGATTCAGGAATGTTAAAATTGACGCTAAGTCAATTTATTTGACTGATGATTCCTTATACCTGAAGATAATAGCAACTGTTTAGCTTGGGAATATGATGCCAGTTGGGAGGCATTTACGACCATGGCCCGAGCCTCAAGATGCAAAACAAAGTTATAAACGTGAAAACAAAACTTGAAACAAGTATATTTTATTGAATAATTGCTGTAGATTACCTACCATAGTTGGAATTGCACCTCTCCAGAGAGCCAGAACCCCTTCCTCCCTTGTAATTCTCGCAAGAGCATTGAACACATTAGCATAATTTCTTCTTTCATTGACTGGAAGGCGACCATCAGCAGTCATGCGAATGAGAGCGACCTAACGTCAAAGCCGAACTGTTAACCAAACCAATCTTTTTACGGCCCTTGACATTGATAACTGACTTCAGCAGGGGTTCCTACGAAAGCACCAGCAGTTCCAGCTGTCATGGCTAACCCGGCCTTCATGAAAAATCCTGGTGGCTTACCATCGGAGACTAAATTTTGAGAAAATTTGTATCAACGCGATAATTCGAAGCGACATGACAAGACAACTTTTTGAAATGTTCGTCCTTACCTTGAGAACATTTCAAAAAGCCAAGTGTAAATTCCTAGTCGAGTTGTAGTATACGTAGCCTGTCGTAGAAGCCCGGCAGAAAGGCCAGAGTACATGCCAACGATCCCTTCCTTTCGTAAAATGGAAGCAAATGCTTGGAAACTGGACGTGTATTCCTTCTTTCCGCTTCCCACGCCACTCAACTGCATTCGATTCTTCACCAAATCCAACGGTTGAACAAACAACGTGGCAGCCATCCTAAAAACAAACACGCATCATCCCTTGAAGAAACGATTCATTTATATCGCTTAAGCGCTCTCATCTCTCACCCCGCTGATCCACCAAAGAGGAACTTGATTGCATTAGGAATGTGCGCTGGAGCGCCCTTTTCAGAGCCCATGTTGATATGCTTCAAATTTAAATGACAAAAATCCTGTTTATTATTAGCACTTTAGATTTTAGAAATGTCAAATTATAACAAACGCTTACTTTTCCTGGGAAGCTTATCAGACACGATCTTAAATTGAACTTAAATGTCAAATCCTCTGCTAACGCTATCCACGATCAAGTGCTAAAGTGAAGAATTAATTGGGCAGTTAGTAAATTGCAGGTAATTTGTTATGTTTGCTCACTTGCTTACGTAATAATCGTTAGCCTATACACGTGATAAGGAGCTCGTGACCTTGACCGATGGCAATCAGCCGGCTGGACGCTGCATCTCACACCCGAAATTTAAGCACAGTTTGGACACGTGCACCACCCAGTGAAAATAAATAAGATTTAATGATCAGCTTTAATTCTTGCGAATATGGTGCACATGTCTAAAATGGTGCCAGTAAGCAATGGAGTGACATTCATGTGGATTTTGCTCTTGGAAATGCTCCAAGAGCAAATCCTACGCCCTTCCATCACGTTCTTCTGCATCTAACACTTGGACTAAACGGACCTCTTTGTCAATCAGCGAAATGTAAGTTAATTAACTTTAATTAATTGTAAATACTAAAGTAGTAAATACGATAAATCTATCTTATAAGATTAAAGCCTTATGAGCTAATGCTAAGTATTTGGGACTTTTAAAATTTAAATGCTTCCATTCGCTCACACGAAATGATTAAAATTTTGATTTTCAATTTTGAATTGATTTAATTAGAATTACAATGGCTCACATTGGAATCAACGGATTTGGACGTATTGGTCGTCTGGTCTTGAGGGCAGCGATCCTGAAGGGAGCTCAGGTAATGAATTATATAGGTTTTATTAAAGATTTAAGCGTTTTTTTTTATTAATCGGAATAATTTTGGAATATTTAAGGTCGAGGCCATCAATGACCCGTTCCTTCCCTTAGACTACATGGTCTATATGTTCAAATATGATTCCACCCATGGACAATACAAGGGCGAGGTCAAGGAAGAGGGTGGATTCCTCGTGATTGATGGAAAGAAGATCCAAGTCTTCCAAGAACGGGACCCAACTGCAATCCCATGGGGAAAGGCTGGAGTCGATGTTGTTGTGGAATCCACCGGAGTTTTCACGACCATCGAAAAGGCCAAGGTGAGTCTTTCTAAACCGAGGAATATTTTATATTTTGCTTCTTCGAAGCGACGATTTATGGGAAATTAATTTTTGTTTTAGCTTCACTTGGCTGGCGGAGCTAAGCGTGTTGTCATCACGGCTCCTTCTGCTGATGCTCCCATGTACGTCATGGGCGTCAACCATGAGACCTATGACCCTGCCAACACCATTATCTCCAATGCATCATGCACCACCAACTGCCTGGCCCCACTTGCCAAGGTTATTCATGACAACTTTGGAATCGTTGAAGGACTCATGACGGTAAGCTCTTGCTCAATACGATTCTTCAAAAATTTATTTAACGATGCATTTCGTATTTTCTTTTTCAGACTGTTCATGCTATCACCGCCACGCAAAAAACCGTTGATGGGCCATCTGGAAAGCTCTGGAGAGATGGACGTGGAGGTGACGTCATTTTACTAAAAGTAATATGTAGGCCCACGGCCCGTAGTCCGGGGGGTTAGGACCGTTGTCCTAACTTGGGTAGGTGCCGAGATCTAATCTCGGCACCAGCACAGTTACCAGCACAGAAAAAAGTGGTGTGGTAGTGGTGAGTGGAAGCCTGGAACGTTGCGGTCGTGGAGGCTGAACATGGGTGCGTAAGGTGGTGCTCAGCCTCTGCCTAAACAAGAGGCTCCTCGTTTGTCAACCCCACGTTTATTGCCCGGCAGAAACCCCATTAGTTTCAGACCTCGCAACTTCCTAGTCAACTTTCAGGCTGAGACCACCCTCCCCCAAGTTACAGGCTGAGACCACCCTCCCCCACTCACTAGCACACGCAAACATTGACCAGCCCTCTTGGCGAATGTCAAAGAGCATCCAAATCCAAAAAGAAAACTAAAAGTAATTTGTAGCATGAAATTCTGACGGAATTACTTGACAATTTTCAGCTGCCCAGAATATTATCCCAGCATCCACCGGAGCTGCCAAGGCTGTTGGCAAGGTCATCCCGGACTTGAATGGAAAATTGACCGGAATGGCATTCCGCGTTCCAGTCCATGATGTATCTGTTGTAGATCTTACTGTCAAGTACGTGAGCTTTTGATTCTTTATTGTTTTGTGTAATCATTTTATTCCGATTTCCTGAGGCATTGCATTTACAAACTTTCCGGCTAAACTGGTGACTTAAATTTATCACCGCTTCAGATTTTGAACTTTGTCTATTTCACTATAACATTTGTGTTGGATTATTTATCCGAATCTGGCTCTCCTTCATCCTTAGATTGGCTAAAGCTGCTACTTATGACGAAATCAAGGCCAAGGTCAAGGAAGCTTCTGAAGGTCACTTGAAGGGAATCCTTGGTTACACTGAGGACGAGGTCGTGAGCTCTGACTTCATCGGAGACACGCACTCCTCTATCTTTGACGCCAAGGCTGGAATTCAATTGAACCCACAGTTCGTCAAGTTGATCAGTTGGTACGACAATGAGTTTGGCTATTCTCTCCGTGTTGTCGACCTCATCAAGTACATCCAAACCAAAAATTAAATTGATCTCATTTGGCGAGAACACCCCGAAGCCGATCAAAGTAGTAAAGAGCTACTAACAAGTGAGATAAATATGTTTGTCAGTCACCAATCAGTACATCATAATTTAGTCTACTATAATTGACCTTCCTGGAATCATTCGGAATAAATCAAGAAGACTTGAAGTCCATCTTGTCTTCAATTTAGTCAAAAAGAATCGGGAGATTGTGTGAGCATTTTAGTTTTCCTTCTCAGAATTCTATGACTAGTTAATAGTAAGTTTTTAACAAGAGGTAGAAATTTCAGTATTACACTTATTTTTGGTATTTGTAGCTTTTGATTATTTGAAAATCCTAGTATTCTGTTTAGAGTTCTGAATTTTAAAATTCCGTGATTCTCCATTCACCTTGTTGTGCCTTCGGGGGAGTTGGCGATAGTGTCAGCAACTTTTCAGGTTCAACGAAATCCGCCGCATTCGCTCGACTAACTCGGGATGAAGGCGGTACAGGTCGGTAGAGAGTGCATGGGAGCAGCTCTGGCATAACCGAGTGATGCGTTATCAAAGAGGTCAAACTACCAAATTCCTTGGTGAAACCCTATCATTAGAAGACAAAAAAAGGGGTTAGCACGAGAATGTCGGAAAACAATGGCCCACCACCCAAGTTTGTCCAAATCATGACATTTGAGAAATCCTTAAATAATTCATTGTTATTTGAGAGTTGAGACCCAGAAAAAATATAATGCCTTTACTTCATGCATGCATCCTTTCGTGCGAGATTTCTTTGGACCACAATCCAATGCATTGCATTGCAATGCTCGACAGAGATCTCCACTTCAACTCGTCTTCATTTTTTGTTACATTGGAATTTTTCCACTTGAAAACTATCTTTATGAATTCCTCCCTCAAGGAAGGAAAGGAAGACGAAGTAAGTAACAATGGGAATTTCATGAAGCACGATACCACGGAAAAGGAAATGAAGGCGGGTGGGTTTTGGTATTTTAACTAATTGGATTTTTCCTTTAACGTTACGAACGACTTTGTGGACTCTATACCCCTTACAGATTACCTTAATTTTGTAGCCCTTGTTCCGAATTATGAGGTAGTGGGCTATTCCAGAGGGTTGAAATTCCTGTGGAACACGGACAGAGAGAGCAAAGCACCCGGAGCGTGTGGACGACTCTCGAACGATAAAGGACCCCAATACTTCGTTTTTGAGGACTTCCAGTGCAACTTCCCTGGATAAATGTTGAAAATGATTATTTTAAAATTTGAAAGAATTTCTGTGGACCAGGCCGGTGCCGGTACAAAAAAAAGTACACACCGCGGAATACCGGCATGAAACCAAGGCGTAGAGCGGAGTTCTGGTTCTTCTTCGAGAACCTGCTCGAGGCTAAGGTCGGATTGGATTTCAACAATTGAGCTGGAAGATTCGGCTGGAGAAAGTAAATTGCTGAGGTCAACAACGTTGACCTGGACGTTTGACTTAGAGACGGAAGTTAAATGCGGGTCTTCAAGCTGGAGGTGATGGCTGTCAAGGTCATGAAGCGGGTTGACCGTATCACCGTTGGACGTCCATGAACTTGCGCGGCTCCTGGAGCGAAATTGAATTTTGAGCAATACTAGTTGCGAAAAGGTGGGACCAAAATCTTCTAATCAATGGTGGCAAACGTAGAACTTACCAATGAGGGGAAAACGCCGCCGCCGTGGACCCGCCCACCGAATCTCCACTTCCCTTGGTACCATTATTACTCGAGCCCGATGACCTACCTATTTGACATTGTTCACCACGGTGTTCAAGAGGAATTGTATCGTTCTCCAAAAATTCCGTAGAACTCAACGGTTTCAATTCAAAAATGTCCAAACTTTTAGTAATATCCTTCCGTTCCAGCTCAAAATCGCATTTTTGGCGGGAGCGACATGAAACTTTCCAAGCGTTGGAAATGCGTGGTGGCGGTGTGAGGGAGGGGCAGCTAAGGTTGTTGACCTTGGCTGAAATATTATTCCGTTTTGGGATTTGACCTTTTAAGTTATGGACCACTGCCACGTGGACATTGTTGACGGAAAGAAGATGCTGATGCTCTTGTGCATCTTCAAGGCTATTGGTTGGGTTTCTTGGAGCATGCGCTGTCGGGACTCGTTGTGCTGCGGTATTGACAGTTTCGGAATTGTTGGCTGGACTAATGACGGGACCATGGAGGACTCTGTCAACTCTGACTTGTAATTTGGAAACGTTTTGAGCCAAGTGTTTGCTCAGCTTCTGAATTTTATGGTTGGCAGCGGTTGCCGACCAGGTAAGAAAGTGCTTGGGAGATGATACGCCGAAGATCGGTTGCAAGTGCGACCGGGAATTACCGGGATTAACAGAAGTCATTTTCCACCAACTTCCTGGAGGCTAAATAAGAAATTAAATTGTATTAAATAATTTTTTAATTGGAATTAAATTGGTCACTTTTTTTTGCAATTTACTGTACGGAATTTTCGCCCGAAGAAGCGTGTTGTGTTAAGTTGCAATAGGACAATGTTTAATTTTTACGAATAGGTGAATGAGAGGTAGCGCAATCCAATTAAGGGCAGAAATGACAATGGAAAGAAAAAAAGACAGGTAGCATCCTCGGGGGATGAAGAATATTCCAAAAAACTGATTTTTCCTTCAATTTCCCACTACATTTTTGCATGAGGATTTGGTATTTTGCTTTATATTTTGGCTTGTTTGTTATACGGTAATTTAATTATAACCGGTTTCACCGGATGCATTTTTACCGACGATTCCCACCCTCATATCCATGTTCTTAACTCCCTTGGTATTATCAGCATGTTATCACGAAAACCAATTGATCGATCCTGCGATTGTATTTTACATGGTATTTTTCAAAAATTTGTAGAAACACCGAACCCTTTCGCAAACACCAAGATTCATTATATTTTTTCATATTTTATTTTGGCTTAAGTGTTCTAAAAGACGCTGAAAATTACAATTACAAATCACATTTTGAAATTGCCCTTTACAAGCAAGGGATGATTATGTACGAAGTACGACAAAAGTTCTGTCACAAAATTGGTAAATAATTAACTTACATATTTCGATGTAGAATCTTTACTGATTTCCGTAAGTGGTTTTATTATAAAGAAATCAATTTGTACTTACACTTTTAACTGAGTTTCCACAATGATTACAAATCAGGTAAATTCTGTCATCCAATTTTTGGTAGCTTGTGGTTGTCGTAATTAATTTTGGCATCCCACCAAGCTTTGAAAATTGTGTTAACCACTCTGACACTTTACGAACTAACTGTCACCGGCAATCTGAGGATTACACGTACATTGAACGTTGGCAATATTAATAAATTGCACAAATAATGATATTATAACATATTGTACTATTTAGCAGTATTGATTTCTTCAACTACCCTCTTCACTGTTTGTGGGATGAATTGAAAGTGAAATTGTTTGAATGAAATTTTAAAAAAGAGATTTTGATGAAAGATGCTCAAGTAAAAAGACTTGAAGAATGTGAGGGTGAATTTTTGAGTTGCAATGTAATGGGGGAGGGGGATGATTTTATTTGGATTTTATGTACCACTCTCTGATGCCTTGCATTCCACCCTCTTCGCACAAAAAAAGTTAGCTTATTTTATTTTACATTTGGGATGGCCTACTTTCTCGTCAACTTTCCCAGTGCTTTCATTTCCCATTACCATTAAATGGAATTGGGGTTTTTAATTGACTTTCAATTTAATTAATTTTCGATAACGAATATTCTGAGATTTATGTTGCATTTATGATTTGACTTATGTGTTGAATGCATGAATCAGTTAAATGCACCTTTTAAATGGTGGATAAATATAAATAAATATGCCTTTTGCAGAGAAGGGTTTACAAATTGCAAATCACAATACTTGAAGACTTCCTGTTAGAGAGATTGACCTGAAAACTTACACCAAAAGAGTTTTAAACAATTTAAGGAAAGTTTACTTTACCGAACTTTGTATTTCTGAAAAACTTTAACAATGGTATGTGTCTGTGTGAGTAATTTGACAATTGCAAGTTTGAAAATGAAAAATAGGCACTATTCCGTATTATAATATCAAAATAATGTAGAGTAATAGAATAGTTTTTTGTAAATGTATTCAAGAATGTAATTTTTTGTTTTAAAAGTAATCACTTAAATTATAAGTTCGGTTTGAGGGCTTGTGATTTGTTGCCTTCCGAGCAGTTCCAGTTCTTCCAGGAAGTATTTGACCAATACAGAGGCTGGAAGCGTGTCGCTAGGAACAAGAGCTTCGTCTAAGCCGAAAACGAATCTAATGTTGCCGACGCAGCTAAGTGCTGAAAAGCCCATGGCACAAGTCCCACGGAAAAGTCCCCCGCTAAAGTACATGCTTCGAAGGGGGTGCTGATTGAAAGCCAGTGCCTTTTCGGGTCCCTGAAACATTTGAACGTTACTTGTGTAACTATTTTCTCCAAAAAATAAGTTCGCACCGGAAAGTTGGACATGATGGCCGTAGTCAGGGTATTGGCTGTGAAAGGTTTGCTCATGCAACGAAACAGGCTTCCGACGATTCCCATGAATCGGAACAACGTCACAGGGTATGTCGAGCGGCGCAGTTTGAGCAAGTCCTTGTCGATTTTCTGCAAGCGCATAATTCTGTCCTCCATTCCTACTGGAAGAGGTGTAATACAGCCTGCCCTGGAACCGAAAATTACAGTTTTACATACAAATATAAAATTGCAGTTTGCAAGAATAAGTTAGTCCAAATGTTAGAAAAAGCTCATACATGTGGTTTCGCATTTTTCGTCCAGGATGACCGTTGATTGGAAGCGGTGTGAGGCAGTGGATTTCCTTGGGTACTTGGTGTCCAGCCTCCACCATGAAGCGGCGCAGGGCTCCTGTGAAGCACTCAAGGATCACCGCTGTGAAGGTCGATTTTGTACGTCTTCGAACTTGTTTGATAGCTTCCAAGGGAATCATAGGGGAGACGCCGAAGTTGAACGTTTTCCGAAGTTTATCTTCGTCCACTTTCCAGATGGGCTCGTCTACAGCGTCCAGCGTTTCGGAAATAAATTCGAACGGGCCGAGAAATAGAAATCCTAAGGTGCGTAACAGATTTGGAAGAAAGCGGCCACCATTTTCATTACTCGATTTTTCCGGAACCTCATTTAACAGATCTTTCGTCAAATTTAAAATCGAGAATCCATCACCTATGGAACACAATTAAATTATATGTGCTTCGAACAATTCTTTGGTTGGTTCGAAATTATTGTAAAATTGTCTTTGGTAAAGTATTCCCATCAATTTTAACATAAATACTTTCGATTTTGACTTACTACTTACTAGTACTACCCCCTGCCCTGCTGCGAGACGCCCAGAAATGAAAGAGTGCAATCACACGAAAAAACAAAAAACAAACAAAAAGTAACAATTGTCTCTTCTGGTTCATAAAAACAATTGAAAATTGAGGGCTCAACATTTCTATATTAGATTTAAACTTATTCTCATTCAGTGACAATTAACTCAATTGAGTAATGCAAATTCAAATTGCTAATGAAGGACGAAAAATCGACTATTCCATGTCGGTGCACGAAATGACGAATGAAGTATCCTGCTGGCGTTTTTAGTACTTCTGCTTTGGCATTACTCCACGGTTTTCGGACAACAATGTAAAAATATTTCAATGCTTTCAAATAAAAGAAATCATATAAGAGGACAAGTAATTCGAGATGTGTGCGTGGATGTAAAATTCTTTTATGTAAAACCCAATACAAGTTAATTTACAAATCACTACAAAACCAATTATTACGACTTACCGAGGGTATGATGTATTCGCAGCGCTAACGCTGTTGAAACGGGACCGCCGGGAGCGTCACGGTAGTTTTGAAAAACGTGGAGTTCCCACGGCGAATGCTTCGATTTAAATGGACCGTAGAGCAACCCTTCACTGGCCTTTAAGATCATCTCGGGCGTGACATAGTCCGCCTTTAAAAATTCATCTTTGAATTTTCCATCATAGAGCTTCACATGCTGATCAATCGTAAATTTCGGGTCATCCTTCCAGAAGGAAAATCCGCAGCGCCTCGTAATATACTGCCGAAGTTCTGGACGAAGTAATTCTCCAGCTTCGTTTCGGGCAAAAACAACACGCTCTTCGAACGCTCTAATCAAGGTGTTGAAATTGATGGTTCCTTCGTAGGTCGAAATTGTAACGAGCGTCATTTTGGGAGCTTTGTAAGTAGCGTCCGTTCCAGCGCCGGAACTCCTGGCCGTCAAAATTTTACCTAAACCTGGCTCCAAATTGGTTAAAATTTTGAAAACGCAAAATCTAAAACTTAGAATCACTGCACAAAAAATTAGTAAAAATGGAGAAGTGATGTAAAAAATCAAAGTCAGAAATAGTTTAAAGATGAAGTAAGCCATGATTGCGAATTCGTTTTTCCGCGTGACAGTTTTACACTAAAGGAGGAAAGTCAGTAAAAATTATTTTTATGATTATGTTAACTTACAGTGAACGGAAGGATGTCAATCAAGACTTTATTTGGTACAAAAATTTCTCACAAACTGTCTTTGTCATTTAAGTGAGTTAATTAAGCCTAAGTACACCTTCACTTTTTAAGGAAACAGAAAAAGTACTGTCACGCAATATTTACTTGTCCAAATGCAAATGCTAACTCGTTGTCTTAAGGGTTCACACGGCCCTTATTTGTAAATTATCTAAGGCCTCCATGAAAAAATTTACAAGGTGAGACGCTGGGAGCTGGTTTGTGGAAACGAGCCCTTCGTCCAATGCGAACACGAAGCGCATTTGATCACAACTACTAACAGCGGAAAATCCAATTCCGCAAGATCCTGTGTAAGAAAACAGTATTTGTTAAAAAACACTACCATAAAGCCATTTTAAAATTATTTTTACCATCGTGAAGTCCCCCTCCGAAAAACAGGCTTGAAAGGTTGTGTCCAAGAAAATTTAGTTCTACAGACGGCCCCTTTAATTAAAAAAAAATCTAACTTATTAAACTACTTAATTATCATTTTCTAAAACTGTCACATAATTGATAGCTTTACGGACGGGATTGCACCGCTATGGTAAAATGTTTCAATGTTATTTTATGGGAAATATCGATTCAGGAAATCTGCAAAAACTTTGGCTGTGGATCACCTAAAAGTGACCACAATATTTTGACCGAAAGCTGACACCAGACGCACAATCCGAACAAGCGCCTTCCTGAAATGATGTCTCTAAGTCCATTAAAACAAGCGGTCAAATGGAAATTAGGAATTCGGGTTATTCAGATTATGCGAAACACTATGACCGATTTTTGGGTACCGTCCACTTAATTTTAGGTGAAGCACACTAATAGAAGAAGCCACTTTTCTGGACTAAAGTTTTAATTTGTCAAAAATAGGCAGTCAGAGCCGACAAACAGATTTATGTGCATGGTACCCGCTGATAAGATACACCTAAAAGCAATGATATTCATTTGAATAAATAACTTAGGTACATAACTTCATGAAATATTAAATTAATTTGAATTCTGTAAAAGTACAACACAAAATGAACATTAACTTTCAATTAAGTTAAGTGGTTTGCTAACAAGATTAATTCTCAGAAGTGGATAATCATTCTCAAATCCAATTCTGAGGGATAACTTGGCCCCTCGGTGCCTTGACCCTTGAAAGTTGATTTGATTTCTGGCTTTCTCAATTAAGTTTTAATCCTATCTATACAACGTCAATGTTTACAAACCCAAATCTTTGTTTTCCTTGTTTAAAAAATGAAATAGGTTGGTGTCGCATTTGGGTAACCGAAAGTCGCAAACTAAACACACTGAAATCTTTAATTGTAACCTAATAAATTAATTGTTTTCTCTTAACTTGTATCCCGTTCTTACCGGAAAATTGGACATGATCGCTGTTGTTTGATTGTTTTTAATCAATGGACGCAAAAGCGTCGTAAACAGTCCACCCAGTATCCCAATCGTGTAAAATAACGTAAGAGGAAACGTGGAATGCTTGCTGCGCAGCAAATCTCGTTCAATTGCTTCTAGGCGTTCCTTGGTACAGGAAGAACCAACCGGAAGTTTAACATTGCAAGCAGTTCTAAATAATAAAAAATGTCGTCTTTTTTTAATTTCAAATTTTGAAACAGCAGTTCCTCACAAGTGATTTCTCATCTTGTCCGAGGGATGATTGGATATCGGAAGTGGGAGAGCACAGTGAATGAAGGCTGGGACGCTGTAGCCAGCAGTTGTCATATATTTACTTAACGCCGAAGCGAAGCACTCCAGGATAATACAATTGAAGCTGACGTTGTAAAAAGATTTCAATTCTTTAATTAGATGAATTGAAATTTTCGGCGAAAGAGCGCTGTTTAAGCTTTGACGAAGCTCTCCCTCTGGTAGATGCCAGGAATTACTATCGGTAGAATCCAAAAGCGTAGAAACTAAATCATGCGGTGCACAAATTGCCAACGAAATTGTTTTCAAGTATCGACAGATTTCTAAACGCTGCTTCGGAAGTCTGCTTTTGTCAATTTTATTTTGCACAACGTTGCTTTCCGGGCGAAGGAAATCCAACGTGAGCTTCAATATTGAAAATCCATCACCTAAATTTAAAATTAAAACTTATTCCAATACATTAAAATCGGAAGTATTTTCATGAGTGCGTACTTCGTGAGACGTTTCTCACTCCATACTCTCAGCAGATTTCATTACAAAAATGTAATATCTTTTTCGAAGAATGAAATCGGTGCTATTATAATATATTTAATGCTTGACAAGTCCGTCCTAAGGTAGAAGAACCCAGAGGTTCAATTAAAATACTTTTGACCTGTTACGGGCATGTTTGGCTTTACAAATGATTGTTATAAAAATTGTGATCTTACCGAGACAGTGATGGATATGGAGAATTATGGCGGTTGAAGTTGGCGAAGTTGAAGATTCGCGATAATTTGGCACAACTAGTCCTTCCCAGGGAGATGTGCCTGGAGAAAATGGCTTGTAAGCTAATTCACTAGCAATTAGCGTCAGAAGTTCTGGTGTCACAACTTGAAAATTTCCGGCATATTTTCCGTCGTAGAACCGAACGTGTTGCTCAATTTCGAAATTCGTTTCATTTTTCCAAAACAAAAAACCAAATTGACTTGAAACATACTGCTGAAACTCTGGTCGTAACAAATCTCCGTTTGTTCCAGTAGCGTTGATGAGGCGGAGCCTTACAGCCTTCCGAATATTGTCCAAGGGCTCAGACCCTTCGAATACAGAGACCACTACCAGGGAGTACTTGGGAAAGGTATAAATTCCATCCGTTCCAGACAGAGAACTTCGACAAGTTAAAATTTTACCCGAGTTTGGAACAAATTTTACTAAAAATTTGGACGCCACAAAACGCCATGCGTGAGAGACTAGTAGAAATGGCAGGAGTAGCGGTAAAATCAAATATACAAATAGCGTTGTAATAATTACTGCAAACCTACTCGCCATTGTACAGCGACAGGCAAATGAAGAATGAATAAACCAACAAAATTTTCTTAAGCGCCTTTAGTAGTAATGGCTTCGACCTATGACAATGAAATTTGTACGTTTTAAGAATGACCTTTCCGCGTAGGAAAATAGAAGACCATTAATTAGAAATATTCACATTCGTGTTAATAGTTATTTAAATTATTAAGAGCTCGGTTATGCAAGTTGGTATTTGGTTGCGTTTTTGTGTCAATCTTTTCAATCCATACATCAAAATTCTTCTAGGTCGTTTATCAATTTCACAACCTTTTTTTTTGCTAAAATAGGTGTGTTTTACAAAATTTTTATTTTCTAAATAATTCTCATACTTGAACTTGAGAGTTCGTACTCGCTCGTAGAAATGATTTAAGAATGTTCTTGCTCTTACCCTAATTTAATAGTCTAAGCATTGTTGTAGTATTGCATGGTAATTTTCTAGAATTTTTTAATTTGTTTGATAATTTTTCCAAAGTAAATACGCCAATTTTACACTTCCGTTTCACCAATAGTGCGTAGTTCATCGAATTCCTCGAGAACATATTCCGTGAATCGTTTGGCGTAAGTTTCTGAATTCGGAAATATCGATTCGTTAATTGCTAACGCTAGGCGTTTATTTGAGCTGACTGAACTCACACCCATTCCTAGAAAACAAAAGAAACAAACGAATTGAGTCCAAATTAGTAGCATGATTGAAATACAGAAACTAATGGGCTGTAAAGTATCAAAATATTAATTTAATTTTAACTTAAATTTAGTACAAAAGTTAGAATTAATTTGAGTACAACTTGAGTAACACAAGCGGTTTCCTATGAACACTATTTTGAAACTAATTGAACACTTTAATTGTTCGTTTACCAATTCCGAAAGGAATGCCGCCCACGAAAAAAAGCTCAAAATTGAAAGTCCTAGAAATTGAGCGTCACTTGATTCTGGACCATGAAAACATTTTAAATCATTTAAGATTCTCCTCAATAATGTTTTGAAATATTATAAATTGTTACGGAAAATTGGACAATAATAAACTGATTACTTGATTCCGTTGTTCTTTTTAAGTGTGAATCTTACTTTTGGATAGAGAGCTCCAATGCATTTGTTCAAATAGAAAAATGTGATAGAGGCAGTCGAGTGGCGTAGATTTTTCATAGATTGCTCGATCATTCGAAGACGATCCAGTGGATTTTCATTTGTCAACTGGAAGCTGCAGGGGTGCCCCGGTCCTTTACGCATGCGTATGAAAAAAAATACTATAGCCCAATACTCTTTATTTCGTTTCAAAATTTGAAAGCACTTTTGGTTAACACTACAATAATTGCAACAATTACTGGAATAGTAATAATTTTGAACAATTATTGTTCAAATTTTAAGACGATCAATATGCTTGGTTATTAAAATGTAGAGAACAGAGGAGTCCTTACAAATGGTTTCTTAGTTTCTCAGGATGTTCGGGGGCAGGAAGGATTGTGAAAGATTTCGGGATGGCTTTACCAGATGCCAGCATTATTTTGCGCAATACACCGGAAATACCCGATGCAGTCACCTTGTGAACATCCCGAATCCCTTAGACAAAGGCCAAGGGTAACGAAGGGGCAAGGCTTATGCTCACTTTCTGTGACAATTTTTCATCAGGCAACTTCGAGGGTCCAAAGGGATCCATATTGATCACAAGGTTTGTTGCCAAGGAACTCGGGAAATGAATTTAAGGTAGTAGAAACAAGCTGACAGGGACACCTTATGTGTTCAGGCTTCGTGTTTCCTAGCGTTCGGAACCAATTGAGCATTCTGAAACCGTTGGACAAGCAGTGATGTACCCTAAGATTAGTACAGTTTTGGGAACGTGGGAATTCGGGTCGTCCTTAATGACATATTTTGGTAACACGTGGATTTCCCAAGGGCTCTTCTGAGGCTGAAAGCCTCTCTGTGACAATTCGGTAAAGACAGATATTACCACTGGTTCCGTACAAATGTGAAAGGTCACAGGCCCGTCATACAATTTAATGTGTTCGGCTATCAAAAAGTTCGACTCGGGTAAACGAAACGGCGAAAGCCGTCAATGGCGAAAGAAATTGAAGTAATTCCGGCATTGGTAGCTTCGCCGTCAACTGCATGAATGCGCAGCTCGAAGCTTGTTCTTATGTCTTCGGCTGTCAATTTTCCTTCCAAACCATGCAAGGAACGACGCAGCACTTCGGCAGCAGCAAATTTCATCCGGCAAAAATACTGGAACTGGCCGTCAATAAACTTCCAAATTTTGGACGAAGGAGACGTTTAAATAAACAAGCGATATAGCGTAAAAAGTAAACTGGAAGGACCGAGACCAGCAAGAACGGAAATATTACGAAATTAAAAAGAGCTACCAAAATTATTGTAATGCGAACTAAAATATGACTCTGCTCCATATTCCAGATTGAACAAACAATGCTAACTAAACGGTAACTGAAGCGTAAATTTTGAGAACAGGATATTTAAATATTTAAATTAGATTTCTGGAAATGTTTAATTTTTTTTTTGATGCTCTTTGACATTCGCCTATAGGCCTGGTCAATGTTTGCGTGTGCTAGATAGTGGGGGAGGGTGGTTTCGGCCTGTGGGTTGACGAGGAAGTTCCGAGGTCTGAAGC
>VYYI01001239.1:0-20971 GCA_021029175.1 Bilobella aurantiaca
TGAAGGGTTCGAAGACCCCGGAGGAGGAATAACTGAAAATTGGAAATGGCAGGGCCAATTTAGATCTTCCTAAGGAGATAGAAAATTGAATTTTAAATTTCATTCATTTCACTTCAACTGGATTTAAATGTCTCCGCTTTTAAAGTGTAGCGGAAATGCTCCAAATAGTTTGACACTTTGACTCTGAACTTCCGGTTCGGAGGTTTAGAAAAAAAAAACTCTTTAGAATCTCTGAGATATAAATTTTTCTTGCATGCGGGAGCTAGTTTAACTTTTGAACCCAATTGTAAACATTCCAAGTTTGGCCTAGAATTTTCTGTAAGTCAGGAAAGACGTAGATTCTTTTGGTTTTTTTTACGGAGAGTGGAAATGGAGTTTTTTAAACTTTTCAAACAAGCAAATTTGCGAACTAGCACATTGACTCTGTTGGTTGGCTCATGACCACAGTGATCAAACGTTTTTTTTTTTTTCAAAATATCCGCAGTTCTTTCATTTCTAACAGTTTGTTATGATACTTTCGAGTTAGAAAAGTGAACCTTTTGCTAATGTATTATGGATGATGGCTTTCTGAGAAGTAAGAGGTATTTCATGAATTCAAAATTCCCAGGATACTTTGAGCGAACTTTTAAGCGAAATGTGGACCAAAGTGTATTGATGGACTTTTAATGAACATCGTTCGGAATTTCAATTTCATCTGCGACGCAGGTGAAATTCCTCAGGGGTTTCTCCAAGAAAAAAAATCCAAGAAATTTTGGGACTTATTTAGGCGACTCAAATGGGTGAAAGTTCATTGCTAAAAAAAAGAGGGAAATGAAGGATTTTTGGGGGACATGAGGCTGACACTGGAGAATTCAGTAGAGGAAAGACGTGGAAGGAATTTCCCTTCTTTGTGTGAAATCAAGTGAAAAGACGGGCACGCGAGTCTATTCAACTCCAACATTCTTTTTTATCAGGTCAAAGAGATTGAGGAAGCGCTTTGGGATTTTAGCGGAGGCCTTTAAGGGCCTTAGAGGGAGAGAGAGCCCTTACAGATAGGGAAGGACGATGACATAATTTTAATAGAGGAAGATTTACTACGGTGGAAGTGCAGAAGATGAGAAATATTTTGGTGAAAGTTGGAAGAGGAGAAAGTCAGGAATTTGAAGATGACGGGGTGAATGGACGGCCTCCTTTTTTTTTTGTATAGAAATCTTGCCTTAAGTCTTGGCAGAAGATTTCATGAAAGTAGAAAGTAGAGCATTGAGGACGTCACTCCTAGGCAGGGACAGGTGATTTATAATCTTCGCTTTACTGTCTCTTTGGATCTGACAAAAAGTCTATGATGAAAAAAGGGAGGGGATGACAAGGAAGAGGCGGAAGTTGAATCATTTGGGCCTTAAGAGCCCTTCCTCTTTCAAATGGAGAAAGTACAATTCCCATTCTGTTCACAGTTGTAAATTTTTTGAGCTGTCACTTTTTGTGAACTTATAGCTGTAATCATGGACGGGAAGTAAACAAGGGAGGTTCATTCATTCGTCGGGGAAAAGCGTAACTTTCCCCTATGAAAACTATATTCTTAGAAAAAACGGTATTTTTCTTTTAAGTTGGGAAAGTGTGCCTCTCTAGACTTAAGTTTTCAGCTTAGTTTTCATGGCTTATTTTAACTTTGCGGATACTCATGTCGATAATGAATTTGTTTTTTTGTGAAAACTTTGCTAGTAATTAGTGGTAATGAGTACTTTATGTAATTGCACTGCTCATAAAACCTAACGTGAAAGTTTTCTCATGTGATATACAGAAAAAAGAAAGCAAAGACAAAATATTGTTGACAATTTATGTACTACTTCAATTTAAGGGGCTTGTTTCTCTTGAATTGTTTTTTTCCCTTTTTTTTAAAAGCATTAGGAAGATTAAGAGTGTTTTTTTTTGTTCTTTTAGAATTAGCCTAGTTTTTTTTTTCTAAAATTATGCAACGCTTCTACTGCGCTGTTGTATGGATTTTGAAGGTAAATGGAATGTTTCAGCGGCTCAATTGTGAATTTGTAATGATGTTTGCACCTGAAGAATTCCTTCCTTGTTGATCTTGGCTTTAGTTCTTAGTTGGGCAATCGATTGGTTCGATGCCGGCACGTGCCGAGCGCTGAACAGCAGCGCTTCAGCACTGGAATGATGCTTTATATCATGAGTTGCCTGTCAACAGATTGTGATTGAAAGGTTGCATGTGGCAACATGTTTGGGTGATAATGACATTTCTTTGGTAAGCATCACGAAGAAAGTTCTGATGAAGGCTGAAATATTGACCCTTGTCGGAAACGACCGGTCTGAGCCCCGTGTCGACTGGAATTGGTTGCGAGCTGTAAGTACTGCCTCGAGTTGAGATTTGAGTGAGACTTAAAGTACTGCTACTGCCCAGTATGTGCTGGAGGAAGTATTGGTTGGCAATTGTCAATATTTACTTGAAAGGATCATTAGGAATCTCGAGAAATGGCCGGGAAATCTAAAATTACGGCAGCTCTACTGCAGAAACTGTAATGATCTTGGTTAGATGAGTACTGGGAAAAGTGATCAAATACTTTGGGTTTGTTGATTTTATCCTTGTGCGTCGTGATGGTTGGGGAGTGGAAACGTGCCAGAGTTACTACAGTGGAGCATGTCCTATTTATTTTCTGTTCAATTGTTTCGAAGCAATTTAGACTTTCTTGGCAGTTTGACGGGGAGCGTGAAGGGAAGGGTCAAAGTCGAACGTTGCCGGAAGGAAGGCAGCTGCACTGTTTGTTGTCCAAGTTCCAGGCACGTGCCGTTTTAACCAGAAAAATGCGCCGCCGGTGCCCAGCACTTGTGTATCTTATTCAATAAGCGATGGACAGAGCGGTTGGTCAAGTCTGTTCGAACCGGAAGTGAAGAGCGCTTTTAGCTTGGGCATTGACAGAAAGTCAAGAAACATGATGCTCTCGTGACTAACATCTTTTTTGAAATTTCCGAAATTTCATAATAATAAAAAAAGTCATTTTTTGAATTTCGGGATCTTTGAAGCAATTTGAGGCAACTCGGGTGGTTTCACTTTCGCCGGACTTTATGAAGGGCTCTGTACGAGTGAGATGAAGGTAGATTAAGATGCCAGTTGTGATTAGTTCCTAATTGCAAAATAATGACACCTTCCGCAGGATCGTGAGGAAATGGAACGAGAGTTACAGTAGGATTCCCAGGGAAAGGAAGGTCGGTGAAAGTAAAAGTGAAAGTTATGGGGAAGCGTGACGCAGAGGGTCGTGACGCTGGAGCGCTTCTCGTGGTTCATTAGGAATTAAATTTCGAGAAAATGAGACGGAATTGCATTTTTTTTGAAACTGTCGCTCTTTCCTTGTTCTTGATTACACCACGCAAAGTTTTGAAAACGTTAAAACGTCTTGTTTTTGTGTAATTTCAGGCGCAGATCTTTGATGAGATTTCCCTTGCCGAGGTGACCCTTGCTGAGAGTACTTCCAAAACTTTCAAGCACTGTTTCCAGGTAAGGCTTCAACAACATTAATTGTAATTTATGAGTTGGTTTCCGCTTTCTCCTCCTCCCATACAAAGGGGCCCTGAGACCCTTAAAAACTTAGTTTACAAACTTGGGAGTGAGTTTGAAGATTTAAAAAAGTTTTTGAATAGGAAAACGATAATTAGATGACTTTATCCCATCCTGTAGCATTATGAAGATGTTGATGTAGAGTTCCCTGCCAGCAATTTGGTTGAGTGTGTGTTTGTGTACGTGATTGAAAAGTTTTTGAACTTTGGAGCTTTCAACAAGCTTTTGCAAAGTTTAACATGGGCATTAGTTTTTTGAAGAATACTTTGAAAATTCGTAGGATTTCCTGGAAACGACGAGGAAGACTCTCCAGCCTGATTTTGAATTCTCTTTTATAAGCCTCATTTGTCAATGTGTGTCAAGTGCTTCTGGGTGAATAGAAGGGAGCGGAGGGGCCTTTGAAGAAGCCTTCGTCAAGTCCCGTTCCCTTTAAACTTTTAAGGCTGAATTTGTCGAAAATAGGGAAGAAAAAGAATGGTGGCGTTCCAACCTTTGAGATAGATGAAAGTTAACGAAGAAGATTTCGTTAAGGGAAGGGATATAGTTACTGTATAAGTTACCATGTCCTACGTAGCACGAGCCCTGGAGTGTGATACAGATCCGTTATTTATGACATTTTATTCTACAAACAAAACTATCGACGACAATTTTGATTAAATTTTAAGAATGCTGTAGAAATCCTGTCCAAGGTGAAAGTAAAATTTAAGTACTACAAGTACTTACATGTACTTTTCCATGCATATGTTCAAGTAAAGGGAAAAGTACGTAAATTGTTTTCATCACTTTTTGCGTCTGTTTTGTCGTCGCTTGTTTGTCCTCTCCATCCCCAACACTGGTCGTACGCGTGTACTTGAATAAAAAGTTGATTTGGGAGGCTGGGAATTTGAGAAGGGAAAGAAGCGAGTCATCGAATCAAAAAGTCTTCTCTAAAAACTAAAAAAAAACGCTAAGCTTAGGAAAGAGAAAGTTTGTGTGCCTTAAACCTAAAACCTTACGTAAGTGTAATAAGGTTAGAAAAGGGAAGATGAGGGGCAGAACGTAGTTGGTAGGCAACTGGGACGACCCTTTACGAATTGGATAGTAAACCTCTTTGCAGAGACATTATTGGCTGTAATCCGATTAGAAAACAAGTTTTTTTTCTTTTTTACGATTCCATAACTTTCTGATTCTCCTCAGCTACCAACGCTTTATTACTTTCTTTTTCATCCTCTACACAGATCAGAAGAGTTGTCTACTTGGAATTTATTTATAACTTCAACCGCTCAATGAAAAATAAAGTTTACATAAGCTGCGAGGTGAAGTTTTTGCAATTTAGTAAACCCTTGTGCCCCAAAGGGCAAAAGTTACGTGGAGAACAAATAATCATCGAACTTTCAATTTGGAAATGATAATCAATCTTTTAGTAAAGTGAGTCCTGAATTTTTTAGAAAAAGCTTAAATCAACTTTCCAGGGAAAAAGCTAATGACAATTAGAGTGAAATCAATCGACATCGAATATTCCTGATGTTTTTGATTTGAAGATTTGAAGGCTGAATTCAATGGAGAAGGGTTGTGATTTTTTGGGATTTTGATTGATACCTTTTTCTGCGGCTGTCATTTTTGAAGTACTGCAAAAAGGAAGGCTCTGCACTTAAGCTCCCAGTGTGTCATACGTAGGAGACTAATCCCTTTCCCTTGCTATTAGGCACTTGGAGGGAGTCCTCACAAAATGTAAAGCTTGACGTCTTTCAGTGTGTTTGCTCTAGGGAGAAAACTGTGAAAAAAAAATGATGAGGTGTTTTGAGGGACTTCGTGACGAAAGAAACTTCTTTTGTCTTTTCCTCTGACGTTGAGCATAGAAATTTGGCACATCACTAATCTAGTTGAAGGCAGGGGAAAGTAGAGGCGAAGAAGAGAGGCATTTTGCAAAGGTTTCTCTTCCCTCCTGAGATTGAAAAGGAGAAAGTTAGGAGAAAGTGGGACTCAAATTAGTAGTAAGACAAATTGGTTTCTAAGTTTTCCTTTTATGCCCTAAACCCGCCTTTCTTGCAGAAAAAAAAGAATCAAAGAAAAGAAAGTAAGTTTCTCGACGAAGAAATTAGTGGTCGATTTTGTTCGAGGGTACCTAGAGGTACCCTTTTGCCCGATGCTAACGAAAGAGAAAGTTAGATTGTGGCGATCGAGCCACTTTCTATTAAAATCTAAAGACTTTTTTCCCCCAAATCCCCTGTTCCTACAGTGATCCAATTTGGAAAAGTTTTTTTTTTTTTTGAAAAAAGTGAATTGAATAATTTGGAACTTAATCAGATTCCTGCTCACCTGCCTGTGAAGAGAAATTAAAAACTTATTTCCGACTCAATTAAGCCTTTCCTTTCTCCTTTCTCTAAAAATAAATTGTAATGACTTTTTTGTTCCATTCTAATTTCGTAGCAATTATTGATGGCTCGTGTTTTTTTTTTTTTTTGCGATGAAACCTTAAGAATGGCACACGACAGGGTTCGTGCGTTTACGTAACGTTAATTATTCTGGAAAGCATGTCAGTGAGCCGTAGAACAATTGTCATTTTAATCACGATCGTCACTGGGATAAAATAAATTTAGCCTCGTGTTAGTTGCAAAATCAACTTTAATTGGAGTTTGGTCGAGGAGTGATTATTTCGAAATCGAGGATTCGAACAATGAATATTTGAGGATTGAGGTTCTATTGTTAGTCGAATCCTGTCCAAGATTCGGAGAAAATAATTTTGTTCGGAATGAGGCTGTTTTGTTCTGAAATTTGGAAATTCGGATCCAATTTGACTCATTTCCAATTGTTCCTTCCTCAAGGTGAATTGACGTCTCCTTTGTTTCTGGGTCCTTATTTTGATGAAGGCCAGATGAATAGCACGACACAGTGTTCGGACATTTCCTAATTGGAAAAGTCCAGCGAATACTGGAAATGGAAAATAAGCTGTCCAGTGGATACTGGAAAATGGGAAGTGCTGGAGAATTGTCCAGCGAATTCTGCAAAGTGAATAAATCTATGGAAGCGTGACGCTTTTAGGGAGGACGAGAATGGAGGTGAGTGACCAGGAAAGTCAAGGTAAACAGTTCAAGGCTGTCGGCGTCCAATGGGAAAATGTTTTTTACAAATGAAATAAAATGGGATTCAGGTCTTTCTTTGTTTTTCGTCGTGACGCTTTTCTGAAGAAAAGGAGAAAGCGAATTGGTGAAAGAGAGTGAAAGGCAACAACGGTGAAATTTTAAGTCCCCAGTGAGTCGTAGATCAGTCTCAGAAAAGTTATGTTAAGGAGTGTCACGGCAAGTGTCTTATTTTCCACTTTTCCAAGTCCCACTTTCACGACTAATAATGAAAGTGGCCTTGAAAGAAGGAAAATGTCACGGTTTTCACACCGTTCGACTCGACCGTCATTGATTTAGAACCTCTTAAAGTTTCGCTTCAAGTTCCACCGGAAGTGAAAAGGCTCAGGAAATGGTCCTTCAGAGGATTTTCGTCTTGAAGTAATTGCTTTTCTCTTGGATTTCAAAAGTATCTCTTTCATTTCTTCCCTTTTAGAAAACCTTCCCTTTTTTTTCTTTTTTGGAAAGTGAAACTCTAATTTCCGGATGAGACGAACCTTGAAGGGCCACGCTGTACTCTTTTGTCAGTTTTCCATGGATAAATTTTTATCTTTTAACACTCTTCTATGGTCATGAGATATATTTTTATGGGCGTTTGTTTTCATCGAGGAGCATCTCCACCACAGATAGTATCTGTGAAGGAAAAAAAATGATGGAAGAGGGCTTTGTGGGCCGAAGTTCATGAACACAACTTTTTATGAAGCTTTTACTGAAGAGGCCAATTTCCGTTAGTGAAAGTTTTGAGAGGAGAAAGTATAGTTTTTAGCCAGGGGCATAATGAGAGCCATTTTCTTTGTCTGCATTTGTGGTTCCTATTCCTTTGAAAGGAGGCCAAAAGAATAAGTTGATTGAGTGAAGACTCATAAGCGGAAAATGAGAACGCAACTCTGCTGAATTGGCCCGTTTTTTTTATTCTTACTTTCTTGCCTTTCCTTTTTCATGGCTTTGTCTTAGAACCCAAGTTTTACGAGGGGGGATCAGAAAGAAAAAAGAATCCAGTCTAAAAAAAAATGCGGAGAAAGTTGATTTTTATTAACCTTAGGCTAAATCGTAGGAATAAAGACTTTTTCCAGCCGTCAGAAGCGGGGGAGGTTCCGATTTGTTGGGGGAGCGAGAACCTTGATGACGGAGCACGGTCAAGCGGTTATTACGCCACGGTCAAAATCCTGGAAATTACTTTCCCTGGAATTGGAGGCTGAACAATGGGGGACGGAGTGAGTTGAGCATGGAATTCAGGAAGGGAATTGGAAATATATAATTCCGAATCATGAAATTGAGCCAGGGGAAAGCTTTCACTGGAATTCGGGATGAGTGTTATAATGTTCAGAGACTTTCACAAATGCTGATTCACGGAAATACGACACAAACAAATCCGAAGGTTTGCTTGAGTGTATGTAAGCAACCTGCTGTTTATGAATCATGATGATCACTTAACAACAGCTCAAGAGGGCAGGCTATGCAAATTGACTATATTTGAAAAAAGGAAGAAGTGGAAAGGTGGTGCTGGCGTTCTTGTGAAAGGCTCTGTAGATGGACTTAAGAGCAGTGTGGCATGTGCCCGTGTCGCGTGTAATGGAAGGAGAAAAGTGTAGAATTACTAATGGTGGGATAACACGATATTGGGGAAAAGGGTATTAGGGAAAGGGAAAAAGGCTGGAGATGACCCAAGGGGTAAATTGGTCTCGAGTGTGGATGGACTGTTCGATAATGGTTGAATTGGACTCCTGATGATAATAATCATTGACTGAAGATAGGCAATGTCATAAATAGGAAAGCCTCTCCAGAGGGGCCCTTGGACAAGGGACTGGAGAAATCGGAGAAACTACAAAAATAAGTGTTGACGAAAACTTGACTAAGCGTGTTCTTTGGTTTCTATTTTGTAGGTGATTACGCCCTACCGAACGTTGATGCTAGCATCGGAGTCGAGGACGATTATGGATGAGTGGGTTCATGTCATTCGAGTTGCCAGTGACTCAACTTTTTACGAGGTAAGGGTGGGATTCAACAGGCTATTCTCATTTTTTTAACAAGATACAGAGCCTTTTTTAATGTCCTGTTCAAATAAGAGAGCGTTCGAGACATTTAAAGTCGGTGTAATACTCCTGCATTATGTAAAGCTAAACGCCCTGGAGTGACAACCTTTGGATTCGTATTCATAGTAATGTTTCTAACACTGAATGGTTTGTAGTTCCCCGGACTTTCTCTTCTTGTACGCGACAATAAAAAAAAACGCTCTGTACAAGGCCAAGTTATGTTCAGGAATTGACAGAATGGCTCAAAAATTGATTTTCGATTGTCAAAAAGTCAATAATTTAGAAGTTGAAATCATATGAAAAGCCAAAGCGTTTAGCTTTCACTCTTCATCTCATTTGGTTCAGACGCAGAGTACGAGTTTCACTTTTTTTAGTGCCCAAGCCAATTGTTCTGCAAGTTACGTGAGAACGTAGTTGGAGAAATATTACAGCAAATTGCTGCTGACACAACTTTTAAGTTATTCGCCTTGCATTTTTAAATCGCTGAAATTTGGGAGTTTTGAGATGTGGTTTTACAAAAGGGAAAATAGGGCTGAGGTTTCCAACTTTTTTTGAAAACTTTTTTTTCTAAAAACTTCTACGAATGTTTTTTTTTTTCGAACAGGCTGGGGATCATTCCAATTTGCTTGCCGGAAGTCACGTCTGGTACGCAACGTCTCACGCTCGCCCAACCTACTGCAACATCTGCAGGGATCAACTTTGTGGTAAGTTTTTTAGAACAAAGGGAATTTTAAAACAAAGGAAGCCTTGAGGATGTTATATAGATCCTTAAAGGGCCTTAGTCAATCTCAAAGAGCAAGGTCGCCTTCTCGAAAGCGCTGTTTCATTTAAAAAGAAGAAAACAGTAAAAGTAAAACTTTAGTGATCTTTCCAAGTCTTTTCATGTCATTTTTTTAAACGGAAAAGCTAGGACGATAGTATGAATTTTGATGACAGAATATGACTTGCTACGTTTTTTTTGATGATGGGGGCGGATGAAAAGGGAAATGGAAATGTCAAGATTCTTATAAAGTCCTAATAAGAAAAAGAAAATCCTTTCTCCACTTTCTCTCTTGGGGAAAGTAGCAGGGGAAAATAAAAGGGAGGGAAACCGTTGTTAAAGTGGTTTTATTCCTTTTCTGGGAATTTACATTTACGAGCGACAGAGCCTGAGACCCCTGAGATTTACGGGCGGTATTGAAAAGAAAATGGGAAGAATTGCTTTTTTTTCTGTAAGTGGGCTCTTTAGAAATTATTGGCAATATTGCAATTTGAAATTGAAATTAGAATATTATTCTCAGAAAATTTGGAAAACAGCTTTGTGCAGGGATAACCAAAGAAAAGGAAGAGAAGCCAATGAATTTTTTTGAGATGCAATTTCTATTCCTCGTCTGTATGACTTTTTCAGACGTTTTTTTTTGTTCAAATTTTGGGTATTTTAAAAATTGCTTTTTTTTTTGATGACTAACGGTATTTTCAATAAGATCATATTAAAATTATTCAAAAGACAAAATGAAGAGGGAAAGGGACTTTTGATTTTTTTTTTCGTAATTCTCTACTTTGTGTCTACTTCTCCACTTTTTTTTTTCAAATCAATTTGCAATTTGTACGGCTTTTGATAAAGGAGGCTTCTTCATCATTAATATACAGAGCGGTTCTTCCCTTCGTAAATTGTTTGCTTTACTTACGAATATTTGCCTCTGATAAATTGGTTGATTTGAGGCGGTAGTTGATTTTTGAAAAGAAAAAAAAACGCATAATGTGTTTACGTCCCAAATGGAGATGGGTCTTTGGCAGGGTTTTGGGTCTGGAGTAAGTTATTTTTGGCTCAGAGCCTTGTACGTAGGCGTTTTTCCTGTCTATTTTCGGAGGTAATTCCTCATTTCCGTATTTACCAAAACCGTTTAGGCCGCTGTGTTGGGGAGCGGTGCGACGGGGGGTCGGAGGTTTCGGAGACAGCGGCGCTTCCCCCTGAGCTCCATTCATTAGATCTCGGCAGGATGTCGTTGCCAAAAGACTCTGTACTACGTTGGGAAACTAATCCTTGGCCGAAAAGTAGTTTTAAAATTAGAATTTTAGACCCCCTAAGTGCTCTGTCATGTTGTTCAAAATAGTTTAGAAAATTACTATTAGGTGGATGATCCTTGTTTTGAAATAGTAGTCATTGAAGAGCGTCTCCTCTTTTCTAGGTGTAACTTCACAAGGCCTCAGTTGTGAAATTTGTAAATTCAAAGCGCATAAGAGATGTGCTGCCAAAGCACTCAATAACTGTAAATGGACCACTCTCGCCTCCATGGGCAAGGACATTATAGAGGAGGTTGATGGCGTAAGTACTGTTCAAATTTTCAAAACTATTTTTAAAACAATGTTAGCGATTTGAATCTTGAATAAAGAACAAAATTTTAAAATTTCCGAAGTTCCAATAAAAATTTCCCAATAGTTGAATTCACGGCGAGTAAATTTTTTTGACACTTTTTTCTCTTTTATAGACGCTTTCACTTCCGCATCAATGGCTGGAAGGGAATCTTCCTGTTTCTGCCAAGTGTGAAGTCTGTGAAAGAACGTGTGGCTCAGTTTTGAGGTAAAAAAAAAAGCTTTTTTAAATTTAAATCATTGAAAAGAGGTGTTTACAGAGGGATTCTTCTGAAAATGCAAACCGGAAAAGTTGAAAAATATTGCATTATCTAAAAAACAATGTTTTGGACAAGGGTGGGATAGTAATGATGTCACGACTTTCACATCCGGTTTGTAATTCTGAAGAGAGAGACACTGAATAGTGTGATTTAGCCATGTGAAAGGTGCTAAGTACCGATTGCCTTAATTGTTGCAGACTGCAAGACCTGCGATGCCTGTGGTGCCGTGCCTGTGTGCACACTGCTTGTAAACCAATCATGTGTCAGAAGTGTCCGGTAGGAAGAATCAGCGTCGTTCCGCCTACGGCTCTCCACACGATCGGTAATTAAGCGAAGCGTCTGGCCTCTACTCGGACTAAATGCTTGGGCCTTTTAATTAATTAGAAGCCTGTCAGGCTAAAAGTAGATTTACGTTTGAACTTTTTCAGGAAACGATGATGCGTGGGAGAGTTCGCGATCCTTGTCTGGCTGCTCGCCGCTCCTCGTCTTTGTGAATTCGAAGTCAGGCGACCATCAAGGTCTCAAATTTCTACGAAGATTCAAACAACTTCTCAATCCAGCTCAAGTCTTTGACCTCATGAATGGTAAGTGCGCCGCTTAAAAGAAATTGTCAAAAAGATTCCGGTAGAAACGATTTTTTGAAAGTTGTCGGTATCAAAGTTATGGTATGATTCAGTTTCGAAAACTGAAGGGAAACATTAGAAAGCTCCTCCCAAAACCTGAGATGATAAATTAATAAATCGGTTTTGAAAAAAGAAATGCTGAGACAATTATGTAGTGTGACGGATTTTGGGTGGAGACGGAAGAGTGATAGGAATGTGGAACGTTTTGAGTTGTGCAGAAAGATGTGTGTGGAGGTTTTGGATTGGATGGAATTGATGATATGACTTTGACCTTTGGCAGGTGGACCGCGGCGGGGTCTCGAGTTCTTCAGACACTTTGAGCCGTTTCGCATCTTGGTCTGCGGCGGAGACGGGTCGGTGGGTTGGGTAATGAGTGAGATTGACAAGCTGTCGATGCACCGTCAGTGTCAAGTGGGCGTTCTTCCTCTGGGGACGGGTAATGACTTGGCTCGCGTCCTGGGCTGGGGCGCCTCCTGCGATGATGATGCCAATTTACCACATGTGCTGGAGAAGTATGAGAAGGCGACGACGAAGATGCTGGACCGTTGGTCAGTGATGACGTTTGAGCGAGGGGTTGTGCTCAAGCCAACGCTGAGTCAGGTACAGACGGGAATGAAGCCACAAATTGCCCAGTATGAAGATTCGGTTGTCTCTCACCTCCAAAACATCCTCCAATCCGATCAAAATCAAACGGTCATCGATTCCGCCAAGTAAGCCCATCTCCACACGCTTAAAATAACTAAATCGCTTAGAATAAATTAAAAAATTCTAGATGCTCTAATATAACTTGGTAAATAAGGTGATGCATTTAAACCGATGTCACAATTAAACATCGCTCACTAAAAGCGTGAAATGAAACATTGTACTTTTCACTAGCTCTAGTTAGGGTCTTTTCTATCAATACTATTACTTTTTCATGGTTCTTCTAAATAAATATTTCATGAAATTATCATTTTGCATTCAAAAATCGTTTTTGTCATAATTCCAGAGTCCTGTGTGAAACTGTTCGGGACATGATTGGGAAGCTGGGTGCGAGTAGTCAGGACAGTGAAATTGACGCCAAATGTGCGACGTTGAGTCAGAAATTGGATTCATTACTCCAAACGCTGCACGAGGAGACGGACAATGAGACTTATGCGTCGACTGAGGCGGATGACGCTGAGCTCAAAGAGGTAACCTCATCTTCTCTCATGTACAAATTCAATCAATATACAGAGCGACTCGTGAAAGAAAGATTCCAAAAGAGACATAATTTTATTCAGCAATTCATTACCATTGATAGAGGAACCCCATGAAAAAGAAGCATATGCTTAACCTTCTTTTTTTTAATTATTTCCTAAATTGAAACACGTTTCTAATTTTAATTGGCTCGAGAGAAACACACGTCCATAAAATATTGAATTAATTAATTTAGACTGGAGAGGCTGGAAGCATTCCAGCTCTGCCCCCGTCTGTGAAGAAATTAAATCGATTCCGACAACGTGATACGCTCATGCTGAGGGCCAATAGCTTGAAAAAAGCGGTGCGTCAAATCATTGAGCACGCTGAAAAAGCGATTGACGAAACGACGTCAGCGCCGCCTGTCGTAATCGTTCGCCCTATGTCACTCGTCGTGGCGCAGCAACTGGAGGACGAAAAAGAGTCGCTAGAACAAAACCTCTGTAAATTGGACTCCCTAATTCATCCCCCAGAAATTATGAGCCCAATTGACCCTGACATGACCCTCCCCGTTCCTGTTGAATTCGCTGATCTCCAGCGCCGAGCCTCGAATACGAGTACAGATGGCACTGAAAGCAAAGTACAAAAGGACCACCATCAGTCCGAGAAGGACTTACTCGAGGTCAAGGGTCACGAGACCCCTTCATTTCCTACGATTGAGGTCGAGAGCCCTTCCAGCTCCACTGCGACAAAAACGCCCGAGTCGGAACTCATTGAAGCTGACTTTTCGTCGAGTAATACCGAAGAAGGGTTCGAGAGAGCCTCACTCTCACCGCCAAGTTCCTCGAACTTGCTCACCGTTCCCGGGAGTCCTAATTCGTTTAGCAGCGGTTCTCCAGGACAAAGTGGGCCTGGAACGGGTGCTGGAAATTCTCCAGTGGGAGCCAGTCCTCGAGCGTCGAGACGGGTGTCAATGGGAAGTTTGTTCAAGCCGCTGGAAGTGGAGATTCCAAAGAGTCCGCATGGGAAGCACTCGTTCTTTGACATGCTGGACAGCCACTCACCGTCAGTGAGCCCAAGACAGGGACAACGAAAGACACTCCCCATTGTCAACCCACTCGTGTCACATCCTTCGTGGCCAGCGATTGCTTCTGGAGGAATCGTGAGCAAGGTGCTGCTGGCGAATGCCGATGCAATTTGCGCCGTGGCATCACCGCTGATGGACCCGGAAGATGAAGAGGACCTCATGATTGGCTTCAACGAAAAGTGCGTTCTCAATAACTACTTTGGAATTGGAATTGACGCAAAAATTACACTAGGTATGGTAACATTTTTACGTTTTCATTATCTGCTTACTAATTAGTTTTTCGAAAACACTATAAGAAGCCTGCTTGAATTAATTACTAACTTTTTTTTTTAGATTTCCATTTGAAGAGAGAAGAGCATCCAGAAAAGTGCAGAAGTCGTACAAAGAATTTCATGTGGTACGGCGTTCTCGGCAGCAAGGAGTACGTGCAACAGACGTGCAAAAATCTGGAGCAGCGAGTACAACTGGAATGTGACGGAAAACGAATTCCACTGCCAAGTCTCCAGGGAATTGTTATTCTGAATATTCAAAGGTAGTTTTTCAAAAGTTCAATTTAGTAAATTTCGAAAAGTCTAAAGTATTGAATATTTTTTCAGCTTCATGGGTGGGACCAATTTTTGGGGTGGGACGAAAGAAGATGACTGCTTCTTGGCTCCATCCTTTGATGATGTAAGAAATTTTGACTGAATGAGAGACGAATGGATTTTAGAGTTTTGAAATTGATTTTAAAATGTTGATATTAATTTATTAATTTTTTTTTTGCAATAGCGCATCCTGGAAGTAGTAGCAGTATTTGACTCGATGCAAATGGCCGCTTCGAGACTAATTAATCTCCAGCACCATCGAATCGCTCAGTGTCATTCCATTAAAATTACGCTGATGGGCGACGACCCCATTCCAGTGCAAGTGGACGGAGAGGCTTGGCTCCAGCCGCCGGGTGTAATCAAAATTGTTCACAAAAACAGGATGCAGATGCTTTGTCGCAATAGGGTAAGTTAGAAGATTAAATTTGGATTGATTTAATTATTGTAAAATATTTTTATATTATTATAAAATATTGTTTTAAGTTATCGTAAAATATATTTTTTTTAACTGTTTCAATTTGTATTTTAAAATTAGGCATTAGAGTCATCTCTCCGTTCTTGGGAAGAGAAGCAAAGGCAGCAACACGGAGGGATCTCTCCCACTTCCACTGAAACCGAAGACGTAAGTTCAAATTGGTTCAAAAGAAAATGTGTTGGAAAAGTGAGAAAGGACAATTTAGGAATTTTATTCGATTTGGCTGTAGCTGGACAAAAAACGTCACAAGCGCCTCTTTTCCCTCGCCAACTTCCATTCCAACAAGAAAACATCCAAGAGAAGTGACGACGTCACGCCGGACGGCGGCTCAGATGGGTTCAGCGACGAAAACTACTCGTTAGGTACCTGATCTAAAGAAAAGTGCTTCAAAACTGATTTGTATAATGTAAAATATTAATTTGCAATTCAAATTATTAGAATCGAAGGAGGTTGAGAAGTGGACTTTGAGTGAGGTGGGTGAATGGCTGGATCACTTGCAGTTGGGAGAGTACAAGTATCACTTTCTGCGACATGACATTCAAGGGGCTGAACTCGTCTGTCTCCAGCGCCGTGACTTGAAGGAGCTTGGCATCACCAAAGTAGGTCACATTAAGCGCATTCTCCAGGGAATCGAAAATCTCCACTCAGAGGCTGTCAGAGCGTAACTGGACAAGGAACGGCGATGATTCCAGACAACGCTGGAATCAGCGTTTCGACAACAAAGAAAAAACGAGGCTAGCTTCAAAGCGGTGCTGTTAAAGCATTTCGTTTCTGCAAAAGGAAATCACTCCGAGATCCTAACTATTTTCTAAGCAATAATTAGGACAGATTTTTTTTCTCCATAACTATTGTTAAGCTTTGTTGCCTTTCTCAACCTCCTCGGTGACCATCATTCGCTTCGGATACAAATGCCGAGCTTCTTCAAAGGCTGCATTTCGAAATTTGAAATTATCGTAATTTTTTAAAAAGCTATTTTGCAGCAAAGGGAATTGTTCGCCTCAAAACCTTATGACATTTTGGTAAAACGGAAACGCAATAAGTAAGGACACCTATTTTTGATGAGATTTTTGGAAAGGGAATCTGGAGGAAGATTGGTCTTTTTTCGTAATAATTTTCCTATGCACCTTTTGTATTATGAAAAAAAAAACACTTTTTGCACGTCCAAGACCACACAACATTTTGTCTCCTCTTCGTATAATATACATAGAAAAAAAAACAAGAAGTCTGTGATATTTCAATTGTGAGTGCTAGTAATAATGTTTTCAAACTTTATGCATTTAAACTTTTAAAAAGTATTCTCTCTCTCTCCTGACAGTAATTGATTAATCCACTAATTAGAAGTCTTTCCTTTATTCTCGACTGTTTTTTAGAAAGTCTCAAGTAATAATTTGTAACTTAAACAATACATTGCTTAGGTAGTTAGACGATTTTTGAGAATCTCTGTGTATTTGTGAACGTAATGGGCAGTTAGCGGAGGGTTTTAGAGAAAGTGAACCTGTAGTGTAGTGCAACTCCTCAAATGTACTAGTTTGTAATATTTACTTCGTACAATTCATTTTTCCACATTCTCTTAATATGCAATACAAGGAGTAAGAAAATTGAGTCTTGAATAGCAATTGCCTGTGACCTGAAACCTTGAATTTTGGTTAAAAAGTGCGTAATCTTAGAATGTTATCAAGTGAAAAGTATTCTACCCGAATGTTCAATGGAATGCAAAAAATTAAAGTAAAAATAAATTTGAAAGTAATTTCTATTTACTGAAATCCGGGGCAATAATTTAGTGAATCGAAAGCATCATCCGCTTAATTTTCAGCAAAAATACTCCAATGGATAAATAGCGAGTGGACAAGGTTGGTGGTCATAGCTTGCATGGATCTTTACGATAAATCATCATCATCGAAAATATCACCGAAATCTAGAAAATAGAACGGTTCTCGAATGGTCTTAGATTGATTAATTAACATTTAAAATTACCGTTCTTGAAATCAGTATGAATCCCTTCACGATTGGAATCTACAATCGGAATAACGTTTCCAGTCCCACCACCACTGCCGCAACCGCTCTAAAACACATAGTACGAAAGGACACAATAAGGTTATCAATCGTGAAATAAGTTCCAGAGTAAGATGAATTTAACTTAATTACACAATTAAAATAACAACGCTGAGACGGAGACCGCTAATTGAATAATTATCAGGAGATGCTTCCCATTCAGCTTTACCACTCTAGGACCTCAAGTTTAAGTAACATTTAATGAAAGCAAAGCATCGTTAATTAATTTATTCGATTACTTGATTGCTAATTACAGTATAATCGTTAATCACTTACTTCATCGTCCATGAATCCACCTCCTTCCGGGAACATCTCGTCCACTACTGACGATCCAGTTGCAGATGGCTTCATGTTACACTTCGTCGATTACCAAGATTTAATCGTTAATTAGTGTGACGTTAACAACAGATTTTAATTAATGATTAATCAATCTTCACCTTTTATTCCTAATCTTTCATGTTTGCGGTTGTGTTAATTTTAATTTATTCGAATTTTAATTTCAAAAAAGTGATTTAGCGGCATTTCAAATTCAAAAAGAGATCATTGATCTTAATTTAAGTTTTTCACTACAATAAGAAAGTCGAGTTTAGTACGATTATTTTGTTAATTGACTCATTAAAATTAAGTCCTATTTAATATTGATGAAAAAAAAATTCTACAAGTCAACCTGTTTAAAACGTCCCTATTTTAAATGCGTTTTGAATTTGGTAAAAAAGGCGTAAGCTGCGAGAGCGGTATTGGAGGGGTCAATGTCACGGCTGGAACATCGTTGTCCAGAATCGGCTCCCCTGTGTCAGCGTCTCGGGGTATGTCCACCTTCGGCATTTTCCCAGAAGCCTTGAACCTTGCCAGTGACACGAGGGCTGCGACGAAGAAAGCGATTCCGAGGAGGACAAAGTACCCGCCGTAGACCGTGAACTGTGACCGTTCGTCCAGGGCCAGCCCTCGTGTGTCACTAACTACAAGTGTCAGGAGGGACTGAATGAGAAGGGCCAGAAACGTATTCATGCCAAAAATTAGGGCACAGCTGTCCTTGCTGATGCCCTGGGCCACTTCAGCGCTGAAAGATAAAGGAGAAAAGCACTGAAACTTAATGCTTTTCCGTTTCCGCCATTTTGTTTTAAGTTTTGAGAAGACCCGCTTGAATCGCTGGCCTTACTTTGCAACGGTTATCACAACTTGGTAGAGAACGCGGAAGGCGACGTAGGAGGCGTAGGCCGTGGCTACCGAGTTCGTGAACGATAGCCACACGAAAACGAGCCCTTGGAGTAGCGACACGAAGGAGAGCGTGATTTCTCCCCATTGGTTCCAGCGCACGTGGACTTGGCCAATGGAGAACGAAAAAATGGCGCCTGGAACACAATAGTTACATGCATCTTTTAGTCGGACTTAAGTTCGCGGTGACCTTGTCCAAGCTGAATCTTACTCAAAAGGCACTGAACGGCGTTCACGGCACCGTTGTACTTGGTTGAGCCAGCATTGACGTCACTCGCCTCCACGACCTTCCAGAGGGCTTGAATGTAGTTCTGGGCCTGGAGCATTCCAGCCGTGGCTACTGCCCACCAAATGGACCATCTCAGGACGTAGGGGTTTCGATACGCCTTCTTGAAGTCGGCCCACAGGATTGGATACGCCATTTTCACCTTCCGACAAAACCCGACCTTAGCCGAACGCTCTGCTTCGGCTTCTTCGGAATCGTTCGGCCTGTTTCGGAGCGCAGTACATTTCTGCTGTGACTGCTCGTCGTCAAGACGGTAAAAGTAAATGGACTTGTGAACTTTGGGAAGGAAGATGGAGAGGCCAAGGGCCGTACATAAGGAAGAAAGCGTTATGTAATTGAGCTGGTGAAAGTTCATGAGGTCAAGAGAGGTCAAGATCTGGGAAAGCGTTCCGGACAGGAATTTCCCGACGAGGGAGGCCGTGCGCGTGTACGAAGTGACCTCTTTGTATCGCTGCCGATTGACCTTGGCATAGATGTAAGTGTAGTAGGCTACGTCGGAAGAAATTGCAAAACCGTAGAAAACTTGGACAATCTGAAAAATGTCAAAACAAAATTTCTTTAAAAATCACTCTACAAATTTTTTGTAGAAAAATCTCATATTCAAACGTTTTTCAATCCAAATCTTCAATCAATCCTTCCAGGAAGCAATCTATTGCTTTTAAATCCACGTTCTGAGCTGTAACAGCGATTTTTAATTAACCATTTTTACCTGAAGCGATATGAGGGTTTGACCCCAAATCAAGAGAATCCAGGTGAGAACGTATGAGGCTCCTTGGAAGATGATGATTGGTCGATACCTCAGAAAATCTGTGATGAGGAAGACCAGGATGAGCATCCCCAGGATCGTGTACGTCGAAATTGGAAAAATATCATGAATAACCTATAAAAAAAATGAAACGAAAAATTAAAAAAAAAAGTTTTTCAAAACCTCATTTTTAGAAATTCTCAGCGTCAGCGTGAATGTAACAATTTCCACTCGGAGAAAGCATCCACCTCCTTACCATATAACTTAACATTCGACTTCTCCGTAACAAATTACGCTCAAATAATAATAACTCAATTATTTAAACTAACAATTAAGTTGGGTTAAAATTGACCTAATTGCCAATTAAATTACCTGATCTGATGTGACGTTTTTGAATTGAATGATATATTCTGTTACAAAGGGTTCGGATGGACGGAGTTCTTTTAGAAGGCCAAAGCCACAGAGCAGGAGGCAAGTCCATTGCCATTCTTCCATTAGGTCTTTGACTTTTCAAAAATTTCAAATTCTATTTTAAACAAATTTCAGAAAAATTTGAATTTTTTTTTGAACCTTCCGGAAGTGCCTCCTGGTATAGACTCTGAAGCGATCTGACGACTGTTTTGTTTTTGCGGAGAGAGCCAAATGTTGGCTAAATTCGTAAGCAAAAGTGCAATGCCTTTCAAAACGAAAGCGTAAGTGGGATCTTGACCACAAGGGCAAGGAACTCTGGGAAGATAGCGTTAATTAATTCGCTTTAATTACTCAGAAGTGATCCTAACCTATTGACACGTATAAAAATGCAAGGGAAGGGTAAATGGTGGTCACGAGATGTAGAGTTAAGGAGGAAGTTGGTTAAATTTAATAATTCAGCAATTAAGAGCACACGCTGGAAATGGTCTGGAACTTTTTATCCAGCATCAGCGTGAACTGGAACGACCCTCCAAGAAATCACGTTTTGACAATTGTGATAAAAGTAATCGTCTACAAAATTAGCAGTTGCAATCCCAGCATTCGAATTGACGAGCCTCAATTATTAAAAAAAACGATTTACGATGCAATTTAAAAAAGAAACACGAAACAAAACTCGTTTGGAACTTTGCTTTGAAAATTAGTAATGGAAAATTATGGGGGAGTTAATTCAATAATTATAAGTAATTGACAAGGTTAATTCGTGATGAAAATTAAATGCCTGTGATTACATATCTTTTATGAATTTGTATATTCAATTAAAAAATTATAACCAGCTTGTCCAGAAACCGGACTTAAATTTTTTTTTTTAAATTAACTTTTTTTTAAATTAACCTTTTTTTTAACTAAGCTCAAAGCCAAAAGTTCGGATTTTCACAAAAATCCTAAGGCTATAGCCTCCAAAATTTTTCAAAATTTGGCCATTTTTTCGAAATGCGTTTTATTTTTTCTAAAAAATTTTCTAGCTTTTTCGAACATTTCTGAATTGATT
>VYYI01001240.1:0-20970 GCA_021029175.1 Bilobella aurantiaca
GAAGAATTTCTCTAAGTTTTGTAATACTTATTTTACGTTGATCTTTTGGAATCCATAGGTTCAGGTCGTCTACAGCCAACGGTACAAACACATCGCGAAACATTTCCTTGAATTCATTGCTTTTGAATGGACTAGGTACCTGTTTGCCTGAACACATTTGTACTGTAAAATGTGCAGTTTTCAGTAGGATTTACTGCATCCCAAAAACCACTTATGATATTTGCGTTTCTCTCTTTCAACTGGAATTAGTATTAAGTTTTTTCCATCATTGGTTCCTTCCTTCATCACTGCCAGATATGCCTCTTTCAAAGTTTGCATTGACTTGTTGGACAAGTTGACAATATGTGAATATTGATAAGTGTGTGCATCCAAGTACTCTGTTGACATATTAGTAACTGATAGCTTAAAATTGTTGCTCAAGAAAATGTTATTAAGGATTGGGTAGTTTGCACCAGTTTTCTTTGCGGCTTTGAAGTATTTTACATTGTCAACCACAAGGATCAGGTAGTCATTTCCATCACGAAAAGGAACCATAGACTTCCAATTCATAATTAGGTTTTTGCCAGTATTTTGCACTTGTGGCATAGCAGTGATTTGTGGCTTCCAGTAATCAGGAAAAAAAACAAGATGCATGGAGCAAGACAAGTGTTTGCGCACTGAAGTAAGTAAAGACCAGAATTCAAGTACCCTACCGAATTCTTTGTAACTGGGATACAGTTTCTCGGTTTCTAAATTTCTTCTCGATATCGGAACATTCAAACCAACTAATAGTTCGGCCGGCTCAACCGGCGGAATTTGAAATATTGTAATCCAACAGTTCTCAAAATCTGCACTTTGTATTATTTCTCGAAGCGTAAATGCATTTGCGTGCAATGCTATCGACAAGAGAAAAACAGAATAGCGTGAGATTTTCATTGCTTTTCACTCAAATTTTACATATATTTGTAACTAAAAATTATACGTATACGTTACGCAAGGGTTTTGAATATTCTTTTTGTAATGTTTTTATAATGTTATCTGTTTTTGTGTAATTATACTCACAATTTAAATATTTTAGTATTATCACACAATTTCCTAACGATTACATGTAAAAAATTAGTTGCTGCAAAAGGAAGGCAGCAAACATTATTTAAAACTAATATGTAAAGCTAACTATAAATCAATCTATGAATTTATTTTCAAGTAAAATTGTGAATATGAGGGATATGCGTAAATAATAGTTTTAAAACCCGCGAAAATTGAATGTAGGTAAATGAAAACCCAATTATTCATAGACAATTCCTGAGCTTCAACAGAAAATAAGTTGAAATACTAGTTTGAAATCAGGTTTCCCCTTTAAAGATTTTTAGAAATTTTTTTTAGATGCCTGTGATAAAATATCAATAATATTTTTAAATCTAAAACACCCATGCAAAATAGAGAAACAAATTTGGTGAATATGACGTCTGTAGCGGCAGGAAATTAAATGTTGCAAAATAGGTATGTTGTTCAGCTTTAAAAAAACACAAATATTAACTTTTGCACAGCTACTTACGCAAAACGCTTCTGCAATTGTTTAATTTGAAAATGACAAAAGTTTTCAAATACAAATGTCATGTTGATCATGTTCATGTTTTGATGAAAAATTCTTAAATTATAGGACAACTTAATAGTATAGTGGGGTTGTGCATATTGAAACGAACAATTACTAGTATACCTGTTTTTGATAAACATGTATGCAAACTTATGTACTTCATAACCTCGAAACTTATTTAATGAGATTTAAAGCAATCATGCAACTGAAACCTATGTAAATAATTTAATCTGGTACCTCGAAGTGGGTCGCTAGAAGTTAGCCCCTCAGCCCCTCCAAAAAATAGTTAAAATTTGAGTTTTAAACCTAACCTTAATTGATTATATGAATAGTTGTGGGTAAATAAAACAAATAAAACCTAATTCGATTAATTAAAAATAAATTAGGCTTTATTACACTATTATTATGATTATTATAATTAATGATTTTATAGAATCCATTGAGGGGCTGAGGGGCTAACTTCCATCCACTCCTCGAGGTGAACAGCACGAAACTGATGTAGTCAAAACACCTTACAGTGGAAATAAAATGCGTCATGTAAAAGTCTTCAACTGACAAATAGACTTATAAGTTCAAATACAGTATCACTTGCTTTATTTTTTTTTATTTTAGTTAAGGTAGTGTTCTAATATATGAGCAAGTGATTTTCCATGTATTAGTTTATAGCTGTGTAGTTGAAAGGAAAGCTTTTTTTTTACAAATCATCGCATTTAAACTTACACGGGTCATTTTTTGGCCATACATCAACACACCTGCAAATTACAAAGTAAAATAGAGACATCGTATTTAACTAAATATTTTCTAAAAAAATATAAGCGTTAAAGAATGCTGCTCCGCCTGTCCTAGAACAGGATTGATACGCCAGTAATTTTTATAAAAATTATCACAACAAATTTAGGCGGGAAAATTTTGCAATTATTGTAGAGAAAATTTTATAGCCCGAATCTCAAGAGCTTTTTGAGTGTCCCTGCTTGACCCCTTTCAACAAGAGATTGATATATATTTTTTGCAATAATTGTAATAAAACCAACCAGTCCAATGCAATTGCAATTTAGTAGTTGCAAGTTTAGAACATTTTTGAGACATTTTTCTATTTTCATTTTCTAATAATTTTGAAGAAGTCCTTTTCTAAAACATTCGAATACTGTAGAGGTGATTGAGCTTAAATTAATTATTTCATAATCTAGTTTACATCCAATCCCAATGCTTATTGCATAGTGCAAAACTACTTGAATGAAATTCCTCGTGCAATATTGTCCAATAGAGCTAATTTTGCTTCCTACAGCAAAAATCAACTCCAAATCACTAATTCTGTAATCCACCATTGACCAAATTTAGTTGGTAGAGCTGTATAAGCTATTTTATACCTCTTCCATGTGGTAAAATTACCGACAGTGCACCTAAGTACTGGAAGAGAACGCATCATATTGTGTAGATAAGTATTGGAGTTGTCCGACACATATTCACGCCGCTGCTTAATTTTGATGTTAATTTGAAACTTTGATGTTTTTTTTGAAGACAGCAGAAGTGAGTATTGAGCCGAGTGCCAAGAGAACAATTACGTTACCCAAGTATAGTATGAACACAAGTAGAATTGCAAAGTTCAGTAGGTGCCGAAGGCGAATTATTGCATACGCACTCATAAAGATACCGAGAACTATGCCCAATTTAAACACAGGGAGAAGTATTGTGCCATACACAATGTTGTGCAGCTGGTTCAACAGTTGCATTTCACGATAAATTGGAATGCTGTCAACTTCGTTGTGTTTTATATACAATGGCTATTCCAAACTATATAAGGAAAGTAACATGCATTACGACTATGGTAAGATGCACATCGTCGTGAAAAAGCCAACGTCACGGCTAATTTTTTTAGGGGTTTCTTATTAATTCACCTCTTTCTATGGGTAGGGTGTATGGGAGTTGTTTAACCACCTAATCTCTGGGTTAAACCGATATAAGAAAAACCCCTTTTTTCCACCCACCCTGAACCTCTCCTGAGTCAACCCCTCTGAGCCGAACCCTCAAACTCAAACCTCTCCTAGTCAACCCCTCATCCTAAACCGCTCCCACATGACTATGAAAATCTAAATTAACTTTAAATAATTGTTATTCGATAATTTGTTAATAATTTGATATTCAAAACTGCGTATTGTAAAATTATAAGGATCTCAGTCTGGGGCTGTATTTGGGTGGTTTTCACAAATATTGATTCATTAAGGTAAACATAAAATAAAGGCTTTTTGTAATGATGAGATGAAATGCAGATTATATTTGTTTCGTATGTGTTAATGACAATGGAGGTTGTGATTATAAGTAAAACAAACTGATGTTTTACCAATAATATCTTCATAACGGTTAAATTTCATGTGAGATCTGTTGTGGTAACACTTACTTAGTGTTGTATTTTATTCCTCCCTATATATCTCTCCAATTTATACATATCATATCATACTTTAATGTGGCTTAGCTTATACTATTTTTTATACAAAATTTGTATTGCGGAAAACAATTTCTTACGATACATATTTTACACCTGTTTTTTTACATTTACAAACTGTTTATAGCTCAGACTTGTTATTTCGAGCGAATGTAATTTGGAAAGTTTGTTAACGCTTCTGTTTTTGTAAAGTGGAATAAAGAGAAAGTCGAAGACGGGAACTGAAGTTTTTCGGGACTTTTATTAAATCAAAATTAGAGAAAATATAGTTGGTCTAATCTGTAGAATTTTAGAGAGGAAGAGAGTTTTAGTTGCTTGGGAGATGGAGAGACTCTTAAATTTTTTGCAAAAGAAAAGTTTAAATGAATGAAGCGTTATGACTTTGAGAAGGTTAAATTGCTATTGCAGTTAAGAGTAATTGGCAAAGAAAAGATAAGAAATGAAAGAAATTAGAACTCACAAAAAGTCATTAGCTCTTGACCTTGACAATTTGTACTTTAAGTCAAAATGCTCTTTAGAGCTACAAACACAAACAATAACTGATAAATGTTTGCATATTGAATACTTAGCAAGTGGAAGCTAAGCATTCAAAATGCAAAAAAAAATGCAAGAAATTTGATTTTTTAATCTACACAAACTTGGTCAGCAAATAAATTTAACCTCAACACAGCTAGCATTAAATTACTCAAAATTAATACAACGCCGAATCGCCAAAGAATTCATGGTCAAGGTCCAAAGGAAATCCCTTAAGGGTAATGAATTTTTATTCAAACTGTAAGATTTGCATAAGGGCCTCACAATTTCTAACTTGGATTTTGTTTTCTCTCGCAGTTATAAAGTCTGTTAGTAAGAGACAGTATTCCTTATGTTTCAAAAGAGGTTACATTTGTGTTCAAGTAGCCACAATTTTTATTTATAACTGAATCCATCCGAGGTTAAATGCCTAACACGTAATGCTCCATTCAGCTGCGTTATAATGCTTAAAATCGAACAGTATCTTTAGATTAAAAAATGAATTTTGTTAAATTGTATACCCCTAGGTCAGCTTTTGTTTCCTAATTATGTTTTGAAGATGGTGTAGTAATATTGTTAACAAATTTGCGTACACTTTGTTGATTACTTAATAATATATTAGAATATACCGTAAGGCTTGAGTTTTACTTTGCTTAAGTTAAGTTTTACGTTAAAAGAAATTTACAAAATACGGAAACTGACTTTTGTTTCTCGCAAAACTTGTTTCTAAAACTACAAACTCTATGGTTTTGTAATATCAGCTACCTGGTAGTGTTTACATATTAAAACTGCACTATGATTGTGGCTAAACATCTTGATGTAACGTGAGCAAATACAGAGGCTTTTAATAACACGATCTGAAAAAAATCAAGCTTTAACTTTGATTCTCACAAAATCCAAAATTTAGAGATGAGAGCTAATCACTCTCTCCCGCCTTCTTCAGTTCTATTGGTTTAACTTTAGAGAAAATTGTACAACAATCAGTAATCCTTGAAACAATTGTTCTCGTCAAAATTTACGTCCAATCGAGGTATACCAATTCATTTATTTCAAATAGTTAATAGTTTTATGTGAAATATAATTCCACTTTACAAACATTGCCACAGAAAGAAAACAGCGGCAAGTAAAAAGAGAAATCCCTGTAATGCTTTGTTAAAAACATTTCTGATAGTAGAATGTTCAAATTTGTTAGTGTTGCGTTATTTACTTGATAGGCTTCAGCTAGCATTTGCTACTTAATAATAATAATCACTCATCATCACGTCATAGACTTGCTCAACAAAGGCCATTAACTATTTTTACATGTCAAATAAATTTATCATAAATTTTTTAATATTTATCGAAATTGCAAGTTATGTGTAAATGGGACATCTTCACCACAGCTTACATGTCAAGACAACACTTTTAAGTGAGAACACGAACCGTATTCTTCGTCTTAGTTTGCACATTGCAAGTTTACTCTAGAGCGAAACATGAACATATATATTTTTGCTTATATTAAACACTAGCTGAGCTAGCATATAGATAGATATTTACAAAATGGAAGAAACTTATTTATAAACAAATGCCGATAAAAATTATTACAAACGAAATCCTTAGAACTTGTTTACATATGTCTATCACAATAACTATGGATTGTTAATTTTGGTTAATTACAAGTTAAGTAAAAACTTGTATTACGGAAACCGATAATTTGTAAGTTAATCCTACAAGTCCAACGCTATAAATTAAACCAGAACCACATGAGATGTGCTTCAGCAAACACTAAAACGATAGAAGCGTGCCTGCAACTCCTCCAGCAATATTATCCAAAAGAGTCAACTTTGCTTCCTGCAAAAGACAAATCATAGAGAAATAAGTTCGGCATTCTTATCTCCTTAAATTTAGAATTTTTACTTAAATATTGATAAAATGGTTTTTTGAAAAGAAAAACAGTAATTTTAAATTTATAACGAAAAACATAGTAAATTGTTCTAGTAGCATCTTAACCCCATTTTCACAACAAATATATCACCAGCACAAGCCTAAAAAGGTTATTATAGCAAACGGAAGGAATTTTAAGAACGGTTTAAGAAATCATACCCCTTCCATGTGGTACAAGCCACCAATGGTGCACTTGAGCAATGGTAGAGAACGTAGGGTGCATTGCAATAATGTTTCATCTTCTCTACTACTTCCATGCTTCATTTCAACGTTTCTTTTAAACTTTTTCGACATCTCAAACACTAACGACATTACAAGTGCCCCAAAAACAACAATCAAATGTCCATTAATCAAGTAAAGAAGAAATAGAGCAAGTATTACTGAATCGAGTAAATGACGGAGTCGAATGACTGCAAATACTGCCATGAATATTGCGAACACAGCTATTAGCTGGTATACCGGAAGAAATATAGTGCCAAAAACAATATAGTGAAGTCGATTTAGCAGTTGTATTAAGCGGTAGGCTCCTATACGATCCAAGGCTGATTTAGAAGAGGACATTGGCCTCTCGCGGCTGATTGAAAAGTAAAATAAATTCTGTTTTTAAGCTGAGCTTTAGTGGAATATGAACTGCATAAAAATAGCAAATTAATTTTGTTGTAAAAGCACCAGGCCCTTTTTTTGACTTCGATTACTGTATCATATAAATTTAAAGTGCCAAATTTAAGCTCTGTATAATACTTTGTATATTGTCTCAAACTCCAGCTCCATTTTTTTTTGTAAAATATTGCAATGCATTACCATAATGAGTGTAGCCATGTTATAAGTGTTATGAACGACGGTATGCAAGTGCCTAGTAAAGCTACCACATCACAAGCAAACGCAATTCCGTAGTACAACATTACAAAAAAATACAGTGTCAAGGAATAGTTGCCTGGAAGTAAGTGGTAATTAGTTAAGTAAACTTGCAGCGCAACACCACCCGCGCAACCGAAGACAGAGAAAATAGTGGCAATATAAATAAATTCTCGCGGTGTTTTCTTCCTTTTTTCAATTCCGACACAAGTATCTATAGAACGTCGAACAAATATTGTAACTCTGTATAATTGCATCAAACAAATGGTTTTACCGTAATATGTATATAATAGGATATGTATATAATACGTAATATATATATATATTTCAAATTGTTTTATTAATGTGTCGCTTCCAATCATTACAATAAAGTAATTTATCTTCCTGGGATGTTAGATAGATTAAATTAAAATGATTCTAAATTTAACACCCAATTTCTAAACTTTACAAAGTCTCCCTTCCTGCTCTCAATTAAATGATCAAATACTAGCTTTTTGAACATTCAAATAGAAGTTTTTTCAAAGTCCCAAGTTTTAGGTAAATTATTCCTCATGTCTCATGTGTATGTACAAAGCAAAAAGTCTTTAATTTCCAGGAACTAACAAAATCCTATTATATCATAAGCTCGATGATTGGGAATTCCAATAAGCTAATTGAATGGTATCGTGGAAAAAGCATTTAACTTTTTAGCATAAATTGTTGCTAAGCCAACCCAAATTATTAGTACAGGAATCATGTGCGAAATGTGGTAAAAAAAACGTAAAACGTTTTTTCCATTGTTTACTTATAAGTTAAATGCTTTTTCCACGATACCATTCAATTAGTTAAATTCAACAATTTTCAGTCGCAATATAAATTATAATAATGTATTTTCACTTACTATTTGCTTCTCTAGAATATAGCAGATTATTAATAAGCACTACCAGTTCATTGCTATAGAGCATGAGCGTAAGTCGGTATGCAATAATAACAACAGAGCATACGGAAAGGAATGCTGCAGTTAACTTTGCAGATAGACACTTTAGCAGGACTATACTAACAGCACAAAGTAATAAATTTATCAAATACAAAATTAGCGATACAACTCCGGCATAGTGCACTCGTTCGTTTCTTGTGCTCGCGTATAGAAAATCTTTGGATATTTTGACCTCTACTAAACTCAATTTTGAAACCACAACAATGCAAAGACGTAAAATTTGTTTCTCGCGTTCACTTAACATTTTTGGGGATGTGATTGCCAAAACTCGCGACAAGATAGGAATTCAATTTGGAAATTTGTATAAGCCTGCTTTGCTTATCAATGCGGCGTTTTTTTTACTAGTATAGCAAAAATACAGATTTTAAAACAAAACAACAACTCCCAATGCCCAAAACAAGATTTAAATATAATATTCTACGTCAATGTTGTAGTTTTGATCAGTTAAGATGCCTGGATACCACACACAGTTTCCATCATATGCGTACGAAGAGGAAGGTGGTATTCCAATTTCCTCTAAGTTTGTCTTTCCCACAACTAATACAACTTTTTGTAAAATTTTCTGCTCATAAATGCTCAACATTATACCGTGTGGACCAGCCAAAAGAGAACACCCAAAATTGTCACGACATTTTAAAATTATTTCCAATTATTTTGGAACTATATGGGGGGAATGTGAGGCTGACGCGTGAGATTCAAAAGAGAAATTTCAAATAGAGCATAACGAGCATCCTGACTTCATTTATGAAGTCAAAAGTTGCAATAAATATGCCCTCATGGTATTAGTAAATAACAGAGTTGTTTACTTTGAAGTGTTCTCTTTAAGCTGGTCCTCACTGTAGAATGAATAATATAACAAATACGTTTTCAGCCTTTATGAGGAAATTTATTTAAGTAATATATAATTAAATACATATATAGCCTGTCAATAAATTTCGATAATTTCTCAAATACATAAAAGGGATAATTAGACACGCAATAATTACTTTTGTGAAGCCCTACTCTAAAGGCAAAATGATGTAATCGATTTGATCGATAAATATCACCCCTATAATTAGCAGCAAGCAAATTTGGTACATATCGTCTAATATCTATGCTAAGAAAAATGGTTTCTCTGTTGTTGTTTTTTTCATAGTATTATTGTCAACAAATAAGTGTTGGAAGAATTATAATCAAATTGTATAAACCATTATTTACACGAAATAAATTTTGTACCACTTCTGAACATTAACCAATTTAGAAAAAATTTACCAACATTTCTTCGCATCAAACGCAAAAATATTGGGGTAGAGGTTTAACTTTTCCAAAGAAATTTCAATTGTGCCACACCTGTGTCTCCCAACAATCTAATTAGTTTCAAACTAACTATGTACTAGATATCGTAACAAGCACGTGCTTACTAAAACAAACAGTATATAATGTTTTTGTGATGATTAAGTGGATCGCCCCGCACTGCTCTTAACCTCGGTTGGTAATAGCCCAGTGCAGGTTCAGCTTTACGTCTCAAGATAGTTTGAGAAAGTATGACAAGTCATTTTTTTAAAATAAGCTCAATTCAAACGTTCAATTTTTGATTACCGTAAACTGGGGTGAGTTGGGACACTTTTTTCAAATTTTTGAAAAATTAGCACCGTTCTCGTTTAAAATTAAGCCTTTGGAATGAGCCTAAATATGTCCCAGGGTCTACCCGACGACATACTGTGGACACCTTTCGAAATAGAGCTAACGTTAATTAGGAATTAATTTTTAAGCAGGTGTCCCTACTCACCCCAACTCTGGGGTGAGAAGGGACGTGGCCTTTCTTAGAGCAGTGTCCCGGCCTAGCATTTCATGGGGTGTCTAGGGACATTTCTATTCATTCTAAACATAATTCTGAAGTGATTCAAGTACAAAAAAACGTTAAAAATCTCTAAACATTGATTTCCGAATTTTCATCTACATAAATTTTTTAAAGAAATTTTTATTGTAGATTGGAGGGGTGCGTGAAGTCGGCACCTCAGCACCGTGAAGTTGACTCCTCTTTTTCAGCACCGTGAAGTTGGCACTTCAAACCACCACCTCATTTACACGTATGGGTATAGCAAAGTGTGAAGTTAACACCTCATCACTTCAAATTATTTTTCAAAAGTTGAGGTGATGAGGTGCTGACTTCACGCACCGGTGGTGATGCGTGAAGTTAGCACCTGGCTCCAGCACCGTGAAGTTGGCACCTCAAGTAAATTTTTAAAAGTGGAAGTTTTTAAAATTTTCACAAAAAATTTATTTTATTTTCAAAATCTTAAACTTTTCCAAAATTATAATTTTTCTTCAAAATTGTAAAATTTTCTTCAAGTGTTAAGCTTTTCTATATTATTATGGAACGAATTTCTCACCGCATTAAAATTTGCCAGGTTACAAACCGAGTGATTATAAATCTAACCCAAGCCTAAATAATATTTGACCGTGGTAGAACGGTCAACCAGTTACCAGCTGAAGAAACTTAGAACTAGAAAAATATTAAGATTAGACTAGAAAATAGAAGTCTTGCTTTTCGGAAGACAATAGGCCATTTTCTAATATCTACAAGGCGTTTTAGTTCATCAGAATCATCATTACTATTTGTTTCATGTCAAACTAGTGTTTGACATTGAAGGGTCATTTTGAGGTCAAAGGGTCATTTTGGTGTCCTTATTACAAGAGCACCTCATTATACAAGAGTTGATCCCCTTCATAAGAGGAACAACTTTTGTAGAGGTCACTTTTCATTTTATCATAGAATGACATCCCTTGACCTTTTACTCCCAAAAGATTTTCTTCCGATCAAACACAAACAAACTTGAACTGCGCCGGAACCTTAGGAACACATCACCGGAAACAGACTTGATATATATTCAGTTGTTCCTGAGATACACGTGTGGCTCGTACGGACAGACAAACAGACGGACAGAAATGACTAAAACATAAGTAGCTTTCAGCTTCGCTTCCGCTAATAGTAAATCTAAACTGAAAATTCCAAATAGTTACGTAAACCTCAGTCAAAAAACTTAAGAACTTAATCAAACTCACAGTATGACTGAGCAAAAAGCTAAAAATTCTAACGAAACTAACAATAAGCCTAAACTCTTCCACAAATAATTAGAATCTTGCTTTGTTGATAAGCCTGAAAATCTAATAAACAAATTTACAAAAGAATAGATTTTAAGTATTTGAAGGATCATAAAAAGTAAGAACTTTTTTAACTTCGTTATTTTTTATTTGTGGCAAAAAATTTGCTCACATTCGTGATCAGATCAATTTATTCTATAAATTAATTATTAGCCAAAGCGGTTTCGGGGTGTAGGGGTGTAGCAATGTGGTCGATTGAAATTTTTCTAAGTCCCGAGTGAAAAAGATGGGAGGGACCCTTTGGTGAAAAAAACTTTTTTTGCTCTAAACGTTCTAAAACGTTGAGAAACGTCAAGATTCATTGAAATCTCGAAAAAAGATTTTTTGAAAATTTTTGACTCGGGACTTAGAAATTTTCCGCCAAGGGGTCACTGGTGACCTCAAACTGTGACCCGCAGAGAAAAATTTTATAAGGAAAAGTTATTCAGTTTTTGATTTTGAACAACTTTTGTATAAGTCATTTTTGAGCTTCTAAAGGAATGAAAAATCGCTCGGGACTTAGAAAAATTTCAATCGACCACATTGCTACACCCCAACCATACCCGGTTTAGTCCGTGCCTCATCTCTTAAATTATTTGAGAAAAGCTTAAAACTTAAAGAAAATTTTACAATTTTGAAGAAAAATTATAATTCTTGAAAAGTTTAAGATTTTGAAAATAAAACTAAAACTTGGAAAAAAGTCTAAAAATTTTGGATGAAATACAATAAGTGTTGGGAAAAGCTAAAATTTTGAAAAAAAAAAATAAATTTTTTGTGAAAATTTTAAAACTTCCACTTTTAAAAATTTACTTGAGGTGATGAGGTGCCAACTTCACGGTGCTGGTGCCAGGTGCTAACTTCACGCATCACCACCGGTGCGTGAAGTCAGCACCTCATCACCTCAACTTTTGAAAAAGAATTTGAAGTGATGAGGTGTTAACTTCACACTTTGCTATACCCATACGTGTAAATTAGGTGGTGGTTTGAGGTGCCAACTTCACGGTGCTGAAAAAGAGGAGTCAACTTCACGGTGCTGAGGTGCCGACTTCACGCACCCAGATTGGAGTTCTTGCCATTTTATGCTATTTCCGTAGCTGTATAAACAACTGGGTGCTACTTTGGTCGAATAAATTGTGGAAAAGTAATGTGAAAAAACGCTTTTTTACGAAATTAAATTCACAACTAACGTGATTTAATTTTTAAAAATCCGGCACAAAGTCTGATGTTTAAATAAGGCGTTGGCCGACAATTGTGAAAGTGAAAAAGTAAAGAAAACATTATTTTAAAATGTTTGCCAACCACTAACTTTAGCACAACTTTTTTTGTCACAAAAAGTCTCTAACGTTTTGTGGAAGCTGTGACAAGCATGAAAAGTTTTTTGTGTGTAAAAATACGTCAATAAATTCATAAGTCTTATCTGGATAAAATATACATTACTTGATTTTCATAATCTGAACTAATTAAAAATCAACAGCAATTTTTTTTCGATGTTGACATGTTGTCCCTTCTCACCCCGCTGTCCCTACTCACCCCGGTTTACGGTACTTTAAAGCAGACATTGTGCGCTAAATCTTACAAATTTTACTAAAAAAAATTTTCAAGTTGCCCCAAAGTTTCATTTAGTGTTCCTTGTTTGCTGCCAAATATTTTGATTTACTTCCTATACAATTCATTTTTTCTAGCAATTTTAGCAAACTTATTCCGCGAGTAGATTAATACTGTTAGTGCGTAAAATTTCTCAAAAATGTCTCATCAGTATTAACTAATTAACTTTTTTTCATCATCCTACTTTGAACGAACAAAATTTTGACCGCAAAATATATCACAGTCAAAGTTGTTGCAATGTATCTCATAATTGCCTGTTTTAGTTTATCTTGCATTTTGCTAAAGCGTATATCTCAAGTAAAAAAAATCACGATGAGACGATTACTGCAACCCATAAGTTAAAAAAATAATCCAATTCATTGAAATTATTTACGAATCTAAAAAAACTACACCTCCATAATTCTAGCGAAACAGTTGTCATAAATACAGCAAAAATTTTGACATAGAAATCCAAACATTCTGTTTTATTATAATCCACAACAATATAACTTTAAATTAACTTTCATCTAATTGGGCTCTACTACATTGCAAAAGAATACATCACGCCTAAGAAGCCTTCGGCACAAAAACAGGCAAAAAACGCTGCAATACATATGCCAGAAACAGAAAAAATAGTCTTTACGCTGCTTTTGAGCGATAATGCTATTGGTCCGGTTACTCTCTTTTTTGCGTATTTGTTACTGTACCTCTGACTCGCATCAGGTAGTTTAATTGCTTGCCACTTGTCCCATAATGCACTAATTCCGTTTTCTGCCGACCTTCTCAACCTTTTGATGATAATTTTTGCATAAGTATAACTCACACCTCCATCTAAATCAAACCAATAGGTTAAATCGACTGCATCAAAATAAGATCCCTTGCTGATCATGTAATGCTGCCCACTTTGTTTTGAATCTTCTTGCATGTTTGCATAAGCCTGAAAACCAAGCGCATTTGTCCTTGTATCCATAAATGCAATGCGATCCTTGTCTTTGATGGACTTGTACACTCTTTTAAGGTATGTACTATGCGTTTCACCGCGATTAAAGAAGGAGTCTCCTTTGATGAAAATGTTGTTGAATTTGTATCCTGCAATTGCGGGCAAGTTGGACGTGTTAATTGCAAGTAGTTCTTGATTCCATGGTGGGCCGCAGTAAGTGTACCATGTAGAATCCTTGCATGGCTTGTAGTACTCAGGGCCATGAGCACCAGGTAGCATGCTCTTTGACAACTTGTACTCTAACAATTTGTTTGCAAATTCATCACAATACTTTGTAGCGTTAAAGCCTGTCGTACATGATTTTATTTGTTTAGAAACGTGATTCTTTGGATCAGCCCATACACATTCGCAAAATTCAAAATGGCCTAGGGGATCAACGTTGAAAGATTTAGGACGCTTGCCGCATAGTAGGGCAAAATGATTTCGAGTCTCCGCTCCAAACAATGTCAAATTATCAAAGTGCCCTAAATTTGACCACGTTTTGAACCAGCCTGTTGGAACAACTAAATCTCTTACGATTACAGCTACGTAGATTTCAGTAAGAACGACTGTTAGCGGCATCCAGAGGCCTAGAACCCAATAGAAAACTCTTCTAAGTTTAGGATGATACACCAATCCAGTGTATGGAGTTGCTCGTAACATTAGAGATGTTGTTATAAGAAGTACTTCACTAAACAACCTTGATATTGCAACTTTTTTTAGTAGTGCTGCTACCAGAAATATTAACGGAGTTGTAATAAAAGTTACACTAAAAGCACAAATCCAACTTATATCATCAAAGAGATTTGTGTATAGCTCATATCGTTCTCTTTTTGCTACTTTATATTTTGTTACAAACCATAATCCAGACGTCTGTCTATTCTGCACAATTTCCGTTCTGCAATTTTCAAGGATTTCGATAGAAACATAAGACCACAAGAAAAAGATGTTCCGAAGAATTTCTCTAAGTTTTGTAATACTTATTTTACGTTGATCTTTTGGAATCCATAGGTCAAGGTCTTCTACGGCCAACGGTACAAACACATCGCGAAACATTTCCTTGAATTCATTGCTTTTAAATGGACTACCTGTTTGCCTGAACACATTTGTACTGTAAAATGTTTTGTTGTGAGTAGGATCTATTCCATTCCAAAAACCACTTATGATATAAGCATTATTCTCTCTTTCAATTGGAATTAGTATCAAGTTTTTTCCATCATTGGTTCCTTCCTTTATTACTGACAATGCCTCTTTCATGGTTTGCATTGACTTGTTGGATAAGTTGACAATATGTGAATATTGATAAGTGTGTGCATCCAAGTGCTCGGTTGACATATTAGTACCTGATACCTTGAAATTGTTGCTCAAAATGATGTTATTGACAATTGGATAGTTTGAGGCTGGTTTCTTGGAGGTTTTGAAGTAGTTTATATTGTCAACCATAATGACCAGGTAGTCATTTCCATCACGAAAAGGAACCATGGCCTTCCATTGTCTGATTAAGTTTTTGCCAGTATTTTTCAAATTCGTCATAGCAGAAATTTGTGGCTTCCAGTAATCAGGGAAAAACGCAAGATGCATAGAGCAGTGCAAGTGTTTGCGCACTGAAGTAAGCAAAGACCAGAATTCAAGTACCCTTCCGAATTCTTTGTAACTGGGATACAGTGGCTCGGTTTCTAAATTTCTTCTCGATATCGGAACATTCAAACCAACTAATAGTTCGGCCGGCTCTACAGTCGGAATTTGGAATATTGTAACCCAACAGTTCCCAAAATCTGCACTTTGTATTATTTCTCGAAGCGTAAATGCATTTGCCTGTGATGCAATCCACAAGAAAAAAACAGAATAGCGTGAGATCTGCATTGCTGGTAACTCAAATTTCAAAAATATATTTGTGACGTAAAATTTTACGTATGCGTTAGGCAGTTATTTTACGTATACGTTAGGTTTTGGAATTTCTTGTTTGGGCTACACTCGTTATAAGTGGTCGTATATAAAGCATTTATAATATTAAATATTTTGAAGGTTATTTAGTCGTGAATTTGAAAAACATAATAGGCGTGTGTTCTTGTGTAATTATACTTACAACCAACTCATGGCACCAATTTACATATTTTAGAATTATCACACACTTTCCTATGGACTATTACGTATAAAAAATTAGTTATGCAAAAACAAGAAATGAAACGTTACTTAAAACAATTATGTAAAGCTAACTTATAAATCAATCTATAAATTTATCTTCAAATAAAATTGTGATAACGAGGGATAAGCGTAAACAGTAGTTTGAAAACCCTCAAAAATTGAATGTACCAAAATTCAATATTCAATTCAATTATTCATTGGCAATCCCTGCGCTTTAACGATAAATAAGTTGAAATACTACTTTGAAGTCAGGTTTCTCCCTTAAGGATATTTAGCAAATTTCTTAAATATCTGTGATATAATACTAATAATATCTTTAAAACTAAACCTAACCTGCAAAAATGGCGAAACACATTTAAGATTATAATTTATCTAAACCACACGTCTGTAGCGGCAGGAAATTAGATGTTGCAAAATAGATATATGTTGGGCAACTTTAATAAACCACAATTGTTAACCTTTGCACAGCCACTTATGCAAAATACTTCTGGAATTATTTAGTTTGAAAATGACAAAGGTTTTCAAATACAAATGTCATGTTGATGCCAAAGTTTTGATGAAAAATTCTTTAAGTATAGTACAACTTAATAGTATAGTGGGTTTGTGCATACGGAAACGAATAATTATTATACATGTTTTTGAGAAAAATGTATGCAAATTCATGTATTGTATAACCTCGAAACTTATTTAATGAGATTGAAAGCAATCATGCAACTGAAACCTATGTAAATAATTTAATCTGGTACCTCGTAGTGAACAGTAACGAAACTGATGTAGTCAAGACATAAGTACATCGTACATTGGAAATAATATGCGTCGTGTAAAAGTCTTCAAGTGACAAATAGACGTCTATGTTCAAATCCAGTATTGCTTACTTTTATTTATTTTTTATTTTATCAACACACCTGCTAATTACAAAGTGACAAAAAGATGTCGTCTTTAATTAATTATTTTCCAAAAGAAAAATATAGTGATGCTCCGCCTGTCCCAGAACTGGTTTGATACGCTGATAATTTTTATAAAAATTACAAAAAATTAAGGCGGGATAATTTTGCGATTATTGTAGAGAAAATTTTAGAACCCGAATCTTAAAAGCTCCTTGAGTGTCCCTGCTGGACTCTTTACAACAAAATTTTAATATATATATTTTGTAATAATGGCAATAGTAACAAACAGTAAGGCAATTTAGTAAGTTACTTGTTTTGAACATTTTTGAAACGTTTTGCTATTTTAATTTCTAACAAATTTAAAGAAGTTCATTTCTAAAACATTCGAATACTTGTGGAGGTGAGTTTAAATCAATTATTTCATATTCTAGTTTAAATCCTACCCCAATGTTTTTTTTTGAATAGTGCAAAAAAACTACTGGAATGAAAGAAGGCAGAATGAAATTCCTCGTGCAATATTGTCCAAGAGAGTTAATTTGGCTTCCTAGAACAGAAAGCAACTCCAAATCACCAATTCTGTAATCCACCATTAACCAAATTTAGTTGGTGGAGCTTTATAAGCTATTTCATACCTCTTCCATGTGATAAAAATTACCGATTGTGCACTTAAGTACAGGAAGAGAACGCATTGTTTTCTGAAGATAAGTATTGGAGTTGTCCGACATGTATTCACGCCGCTGCTTAATTTTGATGTTGATTTGAAACTTCGATGTTATTTTGAAGACAGCAGAAGTCAGTAACGAGCCGAGAGCCAAGACAATAATGATGTTACCCAAGTATAATATGAACACAAGTAGAATGGCAAAGTTCAGTAGGTGCCGAAGACGAATTATTGCATACGCACTCATAAAGATACCGAGAACTATGCCCAATTTAAACACAGGCAAAAGTATAGTGCCATACACAATGTTGTGCAGCTGGTTCAACAGTTGCATTTCACGATAAACTCTGATGCAGTCAACTTCGCTGTGTTCTATATACAATGGCCATTCTAAACTATAAAAAAGTAACATGCATTACAACTATGGTAAGATGCACATCGTCGTGAAATAGCCTACGTCACGGCTACATTTTTAGGGATTTCTTATTAATTCACCTCTGCCTATGGCTGTAGTCACCAATAATTTTTGACATAAATTGATGAAGACTAAAGAAAATAGTACTACGACTATGATGCCTTCTTCAAGCTTTTGGCTTTAATTTTTTAATCTTTTGCATTTAGCTGTGAGTTGTTTAACATGAAGAAAATGTAAAAAAGAGGTGTATGCAAACATATATTCAAATCTAAACTTTTATAAGTCAACAATTCAGCTTATGTTAGAGCTCAAGGGACTTGAATAAACTTCAGCCTGTTGTTGTTATTTTTAAGATGATGAATATATGCTCAAGTCGCATAACTAAATAATCTAAATATAAATATAAAAATAATACAATGCAAAGATATTTTGTTTAAGATAAATGAGAAAATGTCAATAAATAGTTAGAATTTTAACATTACTCGTTTCAATTCACTTTAACATGTTTTAAGTTACCATGCTTTGCGTAGGAAGGTAGTTAGTGTGACTATGGACGGAATAAACGCACCTATAATGGCAATTATATCCAAAGCAAAGGAAAGAGCAAAGTATAGCAACGCTATCGCGTAAAATAGGAGTAAGTATACAGTAGAAAGTAGATTATAATTTATAACCAAACTTTGAAGTGTGGCGGCGACAGCGCATATACACAAAGACACAATTGCGTACGCATAAACCTTTCCACGAAACACTTCCAAATGTTTGCGCTGACTTGCTGTGTATTCATTTGACAGATCTTGAATTTAATTTGTAAAGTTTTAATTATTTTATTTAGACCGGTACAAACTAATTTGATGCTTTATCAGCTTACTTAATTTTTGGTCGTAATTAAGCACATTGTTAATTAATTGGATCAGCTCCTTATTGTACATAATAAACGTAAATCGCAGTGACGACATTACGATAGCAGCTACAACTAGATAAGTTGCAACCATTTTAATAGCCATTGAATTTGAAGAGAGGAGTGTAATGGTGCAAATAACAATATTTGCCAAATATACAATCAAAGTTAGTGCTCCAGAAAAGTTTATATGGTTTTGACTTTTTGATTGAGCGAAGTGTTTACCCGACACTTTGCAAAATTCCACTAATCCCAATTTTGCTAACACAAAAATACATTTGAGTAAAACTTTTCGTTCATAAAGAGTTAACATTTTTGCAATGAAAAGTTGCTTGAAAATTTATAAGCCAGAGAAACTTGACCAGTTCAACTTTAGCTCATTGGAACTACAAAGGAGGTTTCATGATTTCAAAAAATTAGGTGTAAAAAAATCAAATGATGCTTTATTCAACAAAAAATTCATACGCTAAATATTTATAATTACTAGGTTAATAATTACTATAATTATTATATTTGTAGGTTAATTTCGACAAATAATAATAAATCGCCGTTGCTAAACTGCTGAGAGCAATTAGCAATCATAAATCGATAGGCTCATTATTCTACCGTATAATCATCTAGAGCACAGCCTTCAGTAATAGTCTGAATTATCAAATATGATGTATCTTACTGCCACTTTAACGTTTTGGAAGGAAACTGTGAGCTACAATTACTTATAATTTGTCAGTTATCCCAGTTATTGGTTACGAATTAGTGAAAGCAAATATTAGGAACTTAGTTTCTCAATTCAACACCAAAATTGGCTCCGGCTTTGATATAATGTAAAGTACAATATAAACAAACACGTGTACACATTTTTTATGAAGAAAAATGCAAAATGTTATCATTACTAAACCACCTTACTATAATGTATTTAGAAAAAATTATATGATATAAAACTTTTAAACACCGACGCCGACCTGTGCACACCTTCTCCCACTGCTTCACTTCTACAACGATTTTTTTCGCCCAAATCGCTGCGAGTTGATCCGGGACACCACTGGCTTCATCCTCTGAAGTGGTTACCCATTGGATACGTCCAAAAAGTTTGACAATTAACAACGTTGTTATCACTTTTTGGCGTACACCACACTTTAAGGATTTTGGTGCCTGACCAGCTGTTGCCACACAACGGCACTTTTTGACGCTCAACTTTTCAAAAAATTCTAACTACAAATTTTCTGGAGCTTATGACACCTTTGATTACATAGATCTGTCTCTGCTTCAGTTTGGTAACACAACTTAAACTAAAAGTTAAGTTTTAAATCTATTTTGACAAGAAATCCATCTGCAACAGGAACAGCTCCTTTTTTCTTTTTCTCTGTTTCTTCGTTGTTCTTTTTAGTAATCTGATGCCAGTTGACCACTCTCCCAAAGCAGACGGAAAACCCAAGATGTCTCAGACATCTGAGAAGGGTACAAAAAGACCAATGGAGGTCTGTGACGAAGACGAACTTCAAGTCCTACCCCCCGGAAAAAAGCCCAACACCGAACTTGAGGTTGTAGATGCCAAAACTTTGCACTCCATGATGCTCACAATCCAAGAGCAAATGAAAGTATTTAAAGAAACAATGACCTCAGTCAAAGAAGACACCGGACAAATTTCTAAAAACAAGTGCACGCTTAGACGACATCGAAAACAGCCTCGAAAAATGAAAACACTGCTGCAATCGCTGAAATTAGGATTACTGACCTCGAAAAATCCGACTATGCCAAGGATCAAGTTATAAGTGCGCTTAAGGCTCAAATCGCAAGACTAACAGACGAACTAAGGAAACCAAACGTGTTAATACAATATATCCCAGAAACACCGCGAGAAGATTCCTTGGTTGTAGCAAATGGCTTCCTTTCCTTCTACAAGATAACATCCCCTGCCGAAGAAGCTTACCGCATTGGAAAATTTAAAGCAAACGCTGACAAGCCCAGACCAATCAAAGTCCAAATGCAATCAATAGC
>VYYI01001241.1:0-20963 GCA_021029175.1 Bilobella aurantiaca
CCCGGAGATGAGGCCGTAAAACAGCGATTATTGAGCTTGTTGGAAGATTGCCTGAAAAGGGAACCGCTTCTGCAGGTTTGTGATTTTTCTTCCTTCCACCAATCTATAAATTTTCGCTTTTAATTGCTAAGGATAATATAATTGCAATAGGACTCAGTAGCGGCAGAAGTGAAGAAGAGACTCGAAATTATGACCCAGAAATGGGATTCGCTGCCAAGCGAAGTAAAGGTCAAGTTAAATGACCTTGTCAGGTTTTTGGAAGCGGAAGATTTCAGAGCAGCGGATTCAGTACACCTGGCTCTCACCTCAGATTTTATGCCTCATTGTGGCCAGTGAATAATGGGACTCAAGCAAGTTATCCGGAAGCATCTGTAAAGCTGAATTATTACGTCAACGTTTTCTAAACCTAACTTCTTGTCAACAATTCCATTGTGCAACATTCAACATGCAAGCTTCGCGGGAAGGTGCTTTGTCTTAGCATTTAGCTAACTTTTGGCAGATTTGCAATAATTAAGGGAAATGGAAAATTGTGATCATAGAACTTGCATTACTCTTGGGTCGTCGCTGCCGCATTCAATTTACGCCTAACATTGCCATTATGTCAGTAATTAAATTATCACTTTGCATATGCATAGCTATTTACTTTACAAATTTTTAATTAATGAAAATAATTATGATTAATTAATTAAACTAATTATCCTTAATTTACCTTACTGTTCTTGTAGTTGAAGTTGGATGTGGGAAGAGGGACTGAAATTTGGCGGGAATAAAAACAACAAAAAGAAATGTAAAGAAGTAGTTAATTTTGTAGCCTGCAAAATTGTGAAATGACAAGCCGATGGGCGATTTCTGGATTAGCAATTGCACTCTGTCTCAAAATTGTTGTTTTTGCACATCTTGCAATTGCCAATTTTCTACGGCAAAATGAGCTAATCGTCAATTGTCAAAAAGAATTAAGTTGTTTTTAATTGTTGGATTTTGTTTAAAGTTATCGTAGTTAATTAAATCGTCAATTAAATCAATTAACTGTTGATAATTAACGAGGTCAGATCATGAGTTCGGATTCAAGCGATGACAGTGAATCGGACATCGATGTGGAAGATTTGGATGGAATCGACGAAGGCGATGAAACTCATACAGCTCCAGCCAAGCAAAACCGGCGAAAGTCAGCGCCAGTGAAGGTAATTCCGTTGCAGAAGGCGCTGGAGCAACTGAATCAAGTTTTTGAATGTACGTTCAATTTTACTGAATCACTAATTCACTAAATTAATTAACCTCGCAATGACATTTGTGTATTTTTCAGCGTTTCCGTCGCTGGAAGGGGAAGAAACGATTTTCGTAGGAGGGCGCTCAGGGTCAAGGTTCGAGAAGAGAAAGCCTCGCGCTGCCTTGAAGTTGAAGTTCAGTAAATGGGATGAGGTTTGCTTGGCCATCGAAACGGAGGCCCATAGTGAAGGGCTGGACGTTGACATTCTGGACAAAGTTTGGGACCTTTTGTCCCATCCGCACGCGTCACTTTCCGACAGGCATACGTCTCTGCTCCTACTGTCAATGATACCCAAGGTGGACAGGGTGTCAGGAGAGAGGGTTCACGAGGTCATTGGCCGGATCTCAATCTTGAAACCGAAGTCAAAAGCTGCTGCCTTGAAGTATCTGATAGGTGATGAAAGAAAGCTTTAGTATCGGCTTGAAAACGATTATTCAATTACTTGATCCATTGCTTTGCTTGCAGGCTTGTTTGACTACAACCTCTGTGAAAAAGAAGAGTTTGCAAAGTACATCTCTTACTCACGTGTATTTCTCGCTGGGCGTTCAAATGATTTGGTGTGGTTTAAGTACACGTTTTAATGGATTATTAAAACGTTAATCAATTAATTACCGTGATTACTTAACTGTTTTGTATTTGTCTCCAGATTCCGTGGATATGTGCTCTGTTGAAGCGCATTTCGACTCCGGAGCTCGTTACGAGAAGTATTGTGAATGACATGCAGGACTTGGCACACAAGACCACGGTGACTCCTCCTGTTCTAAAATCTATTTTGGATCTTTTGCGGTAAAATGAAGGGAACTGGAAAATGTAAAGTGGTTCTTTTAAAACTATTTAGGTTATCTATGTATACTTTGCAGATACTTCCAAGGCTTGCGCCCTGATTTAATTAAAGGAAAAATTCATGAGATCGCTGCTGGAGCGAGTAAGAAAGTATGTTTGGACGGGCCGTTTCTTGAAGCCCTGTACAAAGCCAAGCGTCGATTTCTCGGCATTCCAGATGATGAGGATTATGACAATTTAATGGAAACGGAGACTGGTTACGCCTTTAATAGAATTGGCCTATTTTTTGAAAAGTTGAATGATCAATGTTTTCCTGAATTTCTTCTGCATCGCGACGATGACCCAGAGGCGGATGACTACGCTGCGTAATAAAAAACATTTGTGATCAATTGAACCTTGAGTTCGCAGTTTTAAGTAACTAATTAATATTGCCTAATTTGTTTGCTTTTTAGAATACTGAAATTGAGTAAACACGATCAAATGCGATGTGCCTTGAAAACTGAGGAGAGCCTCCCACTCATAGTCCGCGATGAGCAAGTATTCCAGTGCTTCAATAATACAATCTCCATCCTACTTCAGCATAGTAAAGACCGTTTATTGATTTAAGCAAAATTCAGCCTATGTTTGCAAAATACATCTTGTTTACAAGATCCATTTTTGTTTACGTTTACTATAGTTAAAGAATTTCACCTTTCTTTGATTTTTTGTAGAATTAACACCATACTATGACCCCAAGGATGAGCAGCGCTACAATTTCTTGCTAAAGCGGATTTGGCAAGTTACAGTGCTCGGCGGCAAGTTGGCGCCAGCCGTCGCTGATTGGCTCCTGGATTATCTGCTCACTTGGAACGGGTACAGATTCAAGGCACAAATCTACCAACTCCTTTGCTGGTTACGACCAATTCAATTTACGGGTAATTAATTCATTGTCGAAAATGCTACTTAAAACCAATTAACTTAAATAACTTATACTTAATAACCGTGTGCAATTTTAGACGGGTATGTCCACGTTCTTCGTAAACTTGAAACGTTTTTCCTCGATGGCGCTGACGCAGGGGATCGAATGCAAGTTTGGCACACTCTGCACAAGCTCGCTTCCGATTGGATCGTGGACCTACAATCCGCGGTGCGAGAGGAAGCCGAAGCTGTTGACAGCCTGCAGAACGTCGTCGAAGAGCTGATAGACTTTATGGACAGTTTAGTTGCCCAGGTGGTCACGGTCAATGGACACAGAGATGACACTTTCTTGGTCCAGTGTTGCGGAACGTATACAGTGGTACGCTTGATCAGCGATTACAAATCATACAGAAAAGCTCTTGTACATTTGTTTTGCACTTTACAGCTCAACAACTCCATGGCGCTTTTTGAACTGCCACCTTGCTACGTTTTTCCTCCGCTTCAGCTCTGGGTCATGACCGTGCTGAGCAGTTCGTTGGAGGTCATGGACGCCTTCTGTACCTTCCTTTCAAAGTAAAGCGCTAATTAAACTAGTTAATTAATTAACTACAAAGTTAATTAATAATTAAATGCAGGTTAGGAATTAAAGTTATGATTAATCGTTTCAGAGCCACGCCGCGGCGGTCCTTGAACCACCTCAAGGGAACGCCCCACCAGGTCAAGTACCAAAAGTGGAACGAGGAGGTCCTTCAGGATGTTTTCCGGTACTTCTCATCAAATCAGGTGGCAGTAGCAGTCGACCCGCCAATATTCATGGCCGTCTTCACCAATGAGCTCAACTCGCTGGAGGACTTGATTGACACTGAAGGGGAGGCGAGCGCTTCAGGAGGTCAGTGCAGAACCAAAGTGGATCAACTCCTCGAAGACCTCCGCCTTTTTTCAGCCCTCGACTCGGAAGCGTTCAGTGGAATTTTGGCGGGAGAGAATCAGCGATCCGATAGCTTTGGGTCTTTTGTTGACCCTCAAAAAGCTCAAAACCTGGCTCCGAATCTCCTCAACTACCTAACCCAATTGAATCTTGTGCACGTCAAAGACAGGGCTAATGGAAAATGAGCGAAGACATTTTCCAGCGTTTCGCCGATTTTTTTGGTGGCATTCTTCAGTGGTGAAAAACGCGTATCTCTAGTATTAGTTATTTAGGCATTAGGGATTGAGAAATTTATGTAGTTTTTTTCTTATAAGGAATTTTGTGAGCCCTCTTTTCCTCAAATTCACACCACCACTTCTCACTTCTTCACTCGAGCTCTGGTTTTTGGGAGGAAAAGACAAACGGTGGTTGGAGAACAAATAGAAAGGAAAAAAATCCACAAAGTTCCTTTTTAAAAGAAAGTTTATTCTTAGAACAAAAATTGAGGACTTAAATTCCAATCCCCCCGTAACACAACCGGGCTCTCATACATTCGTGAAGGGGAGAATTTAAAGAGGAATTAAAGAGAGGGCCCTTAAAAATTAAAAAAAAAGCTTAATTGACTCCTGTTAATAACTTTAGTGAAGTGCCCAGTGCTACTTTTCTCCGGTCTCGAGCAACTCAAACAAGGAATTAAATAAATTTTGTAAATTTTTAGAAGTGGCCAACTCAGCTAATGAGCTCAGGTAATTAACTTATGCTAATTACAACCCTGTTAAGGCGATTCAATGCGTATTTTGAGGGTCCTTTACCTGATTGTTGGCTGTTGGGGCCTAATTTGCAAATTGGGGAAAAGTTGTGCAAAAAATTGTTGTGACGTTCACGGTAGAGGGGATTCGCAGAAGGAGATGTCGTGTCGATGGTCGTTTATCGTGAATTTTGATCATGACACTCCGCCCTCGCGCTGGCCTCCTTCCGGTGTAACGTACTTTTGTCGAACAAAGTAATTGGAGGTGACATGGCTGGATCTTTATACTGAAACGGAATCGCTGCCAGTGTCGATTCAGGCAAATTTATTTTTAATTTTGAGACTTAATCGCTTCAGAACCTGAAGAGAAAAAAAAAAGATTTGTAGAATTTTAATGCCGTTGAGCTCTTAGTCGGGATTTACTGTATGTGAAAAATACACTGACAGCTAAGGTCATGCTTGTCCGCTTCGGATTTTTAAATACAAAGAGAATTTTTGTCAAATGAAAAACGTCAATGAGCGATTAGCAATAATTAGTTAGTAATTTAGTAAAATACAAAAGGAAGATCTGCCCCTTCTCTGCATATTTTCCATATGCTTTTCAAAAGCTTTTTTTTTTAAATAATACTGCCTTAAATGGCTTAATCAGATTCAGAGACGAGAGATTTACATTGCAAATTTCGGTTGACCTTTTACTTAAAGAAAGTATAAAGCGTTTCAATGCAAATTGATGTTAAGAGCTCAATGACAATGTGATCTAACGTTGGCTAAGGGCTGGAAAAGTGAAGTTTATTTTTGAATGGATTTTTCTTTACTCAAAATTGGAGCTATGTTTTGTACAATTTGTAAATTTCTGTGTTTACGAAACGCTGTGTACACCCTCCTGATTGCGGTTGTTGACAAAAGTGGTCAGAAGGCATAAATTAGCTATTAGAACATCCTGGGTGATCTGTTGGGTGTGGGCCGTGTCATGTCACTCGCCCACTCGCCGCCAGCATCCTGTTTACAGCCCTTCGATTTCAGTTGACCCTTTTTACCCCTCTTTTTTACCCTTTTTACCCCTCCTTTTTTTACCCTTTTTTACCCCGGTGGTTGTGGTGGCCCTTTTTATGCATAGCGAATCAGTGATGGGCTTACTGCTACGTGCATAAGTTAACATGAACATGGAGACGCCTTTGGAATTTTGCAATTCCTTTGTCATCACTTACCAAAGCACTCTAATTTCCTTCTTTGAATTTTCGCCGACCATTTTGTGCAAAACTTTGCTAATTCCTTTCCTTTTTTTACTATTCCGTTCGAAGTACAGAGCCTTTTTTGTCTTCGTTTTTTTTGGAACGGAAACGGAAATACGAAATAATGTCGCAGGCGGAACGAAAAGCGAATAAAAATAAAGTGGTGCTCGCTTCCAAACAATCGGTGTAATGAAGATTCCAATGTTATAAATTACCATTCTAAATTTCGTGCTTCCGACGGTAATTGAAACAGTATAATTTTGGCATTTCGAAAAGATTAGTTTTTCCAACTTTTCGCAATTTCCATGTTTTAGAAAAGTTTCTTCATTTCCGGTGTTATGTTCATTTATGAATGTCTCGGTACATGGTAAAAGAATTCTTCGGTTATTGGAGATTCTCAGGGAGAAAAGAAGCCCATAAAAGCGTGTAATTGAAAGTTAAGCACCTAGCAACCATTCATTTGAGCAAATTCGCTGGAAGCGTCGCAGCGTTGTTCCAGCTACTCGTTTCCAAGGCTCTTAAAAGGTTCTCCAAACTAAGGAGGGAGGCACAGGACTCTAGAATTCTAATTTGGCTAAACCAAAGGAAATGGCTTCCTCTTATTTGCCCTGACGTCGTCACATCCTTCATTTGGAACATTTTAATTAACTACCAATTGAGTCTCCTGCTCACAATTATTTATAATTCCAAGTAGGAAGCGCTGCTGCAGCAGCGCTCGCCCGCATCTCCAAAGCGACAGCAGCGTCGTCAAAGCCCTTGTCATTTATTCATCAGTTGCGGCGACCTCCTTTCAGTGTCGTCGCAGTGTCCTCCTTTCCCCACTTTCACCACCAGTGCTCTCTAATTGTACAAAGCCTTTCACAAGTAGCTGAAAAAACCGAGGGTGTTAGATAGCCAGATGGTTAGTAAGTCGTGATTAGAAAGAAACGAATAATTTCTTCAAAATACTTTGCAAATACGGGATAAATATTTTACCGAGCCTTTTTACGCAAGTTAGTTCTTCAAATGTACAGAGCCTTTCAAAAGTGCAGACTAGGAAGTCGTGCTGTTTAGACGGGGAATGTTGGATAGAAGCCAGAGGTTCGAGGTTAGTTATGAAAAATGGGAAATCAATTTGAACGTTTTATGATTCCAGATATTGAGTAAAGTAACTACTGTAGAGAAAATGACACATTTGTGAATTGTGATAGTTACGTAAGCAATTTACACCTCCTTATTTACTACGAATTGCTCTGTACATTTTACTTGAAAATTTAGAAATGGACGTAGTTACACTAGAGTTGAGCTTGTTACTCAAATTCAGTTTTGTTAAATTGCCTGTTCTACTCTGAACTTGTCCATTTTTAGCTTGGTGTTATATCGTTTTTGTAGGTTAGGTTTTCGATTGAAGTTCATGAGTATGTTCTTTCCGTAAGCTTTCCTTTGAATTATTTTGAAAGGCTCAGTACTCCTGAATTTTGAATGTTGAGGCGACAAAGGACTAACGAAACGATTTTTGGAGGAATCGATTTGCTTTTGAATTTTTGTTTGGAAACGAGGGTTTTTGCCCCTTTGTTTGCTCTGACTCCAATGGCTATCATAAACTGAAGTGGAGGTTCCCTGCCTTGTTTCAATTGGAGGACGATACCTTGTAAACAGCGATCCATGTACAGAGCGTCTCGCAAAGACCGAAAAGTTTCTCTGCACTCCTCCTCGGACAGCTCACGCTAAAAGTACTTTCCGCTCTGAAAGTTAAGAATTTTCTCTGTACAACAGCCCTTACCCACGTGGTAATCGAAACGGTTTTGTAGAGAGGAGACTCAATTGAAACATGTCAGGGAGGATGATGTATCGCAGCGTTTCTTTTTTCAGCGTTTTTTTTTCAAGCGCTTGTCTTCCCTCTTAACTCCCTTCCAGCCTCCGTTTAACGCTGTTTGCTGAGTGTGCTTCATAATTTGGCGAAGGGCATTGGCGTCGTACCAAGAGATTTGCGCACACAAAAAAATGGCTCTGATTTCGTTTAAGAGGTAAAGCTTTCTTAAAATTCTGTTTAAAAAAAAGTTCTGTTTTCAAAATTCTGTTTTCAAAAATTAAGCTTTTCTTGTCTTTTTTGTTTCACTTTCTAAGCTAACTTTCACAGTACACTTTTAAATTGAATTGTTAAGAAGAGAAAGCGCCCTAACTCCATTTCTCAGGATGTTACCAAAAAAAAGTGCTTCCGGTTCTCTCTCCCGCTTTTACTCTAGTCGCTTCAAGTTCCCACCACGGCTCCGCCGCCGCGGCGTGCCACGGTGCGTCAAATGTCGTTACCCCTGACCCTGCCCCCACGGTGAAAGTTCGTTAGGGCTGGGAAAGACTGTTGTGACAGTTCTGAGAAAAAGACGCGACTTCATTATTTTCTCCCAAAATTGCTTCTCATTAGAACTGGGAAATTGAGCCTTGTTGCTAGATACTTGGAAGCAGGGCCGTATCGCAGGGGATTTGATTTTGAAAAGATGAGATTTTGAGGAGATTTCAAAAATAAAAAATTTCCATTTCCACTTTATTTTGTGGAGAAAGGAAGCGATTTGAGAGAAAGCAGCGTCTCCGGAAAGGATCAAAATTCAGCGAAGAACTCCAAATCGCTGCTCCGTTCGCTGCTAGAAATTGGGCTTTGATTAGATTTGAGCCGCACTGTTCTTTTTAGCAGAAGGAGGCAGAGTGCTTGCTTTCTCTTCCACGCGTAATTGGAGAAAGTTCAAAAAGGTGATGAGTCCTTCGGTAATTAAGGATCGGAGCCCCCCCCCCCCCCTCCTTTGAATAACATTGTTCAGGGATAGTAAAGGGGTGGGGAGATACAGAAAAGGGCCCTCCCCGAGCTGTCGGACAATGTGTGTCCAAAGGGCCCTTGGCCAAACATTGTCACCCTTTGTGAAAACCGTGGAGTACAGTACAATTCGTTTTTTGTTGTATCTTGTCCAGGAATGGAGATAGTATCTGCTGGAACTCATCCCCAAAAAAGTCCCTCTGCTGAAGCTTGAGATTTGAAGATATCCAATTGGAGACGGCCCTGTTACACTGTGTTTTTTTCTTGCTCTTCATGCTGGATGCTAAGGAGATCGATTTTCCTGGAGTTATTCCCTTCGCCTTCTCCAGCGACATCGCTCCAGCATAGTCTAAAAAGTAGGCTTACGGCTAACACAGATCCAGCAGCAGCAGACTCCAGTTGAGCCGCGGCTGGAGAACAGGCAACAACACCCCGGCGACACAACCGCTCCACGTCTTGACCAATCGCTGAATTCCCAGTCTCCTGGAATCGCTGAATTCCAAAGTCTCGCCAAACTTCCAGGAATAGTAACCATTACTCAAGCCCAACTTATTCAATTTCTTTTTCATCGAAGAAACTTTCAATATCGCTGAAATTCTTGCGACGGTTTGGAATCCGGCACAATTAACGTGAGCCAGGACGAGAGAAAAAAGGCGGGAGAGGGAAAGGAAAGGTCAGAAGGAGGCATAAGCTAAGGTCACGGGGTCAACGCCCTGACACAACTAAAGGAGGTGTTGTGGTGACTAATTAGAACGAGGTTAATTAACGGTGTGCTTACAATGGAGGAGAACAATAGCAAGAGGCAGGGGACGCGCGTCTTCAAGAAGAGCTCCCCTAATGGCAAGGTAAGTGGAGAAAGTTTTGCTATTAAAATTCCTATCTTTTTACTTTATACAGAGCGATTTTTTGTGTGAACTTTGAACAAAAAAGTAGTTGCACTGCTTACACGATATCTGGAAATAGTGCAGTGCAGGGCCGATTAGCTTGTTTTCACTTTTCACTTCTGCTTTCACCTTTCAAAAAGGCTCTGTACATGCGTTTTTGCCTTTTCTTATCCTTAGAAGCAAAAGTTGGAGCTTGAATTTGAAAAGTTTTCTTGTTGAGATTCCTTTTGTGAGTCAATTTCTCATTCTCTTTTTGTCCCTCTCCAACTGTCAATGAGAGAGCAATCTAAAAGTTTTTATTGTTTTCTAAAAAGGGAAAACAATGAAAAGGGAAAGTTGATTATTTCACAACTTTCACTTGCATAGACAAGAGAGAAAGCATTTTATAATTCAAAGTTCACATGTTCAAAATTTGAAGCTCAAATTACTCAATCAGTCATTTCCGAGCGGCATCAAAAGTCGATTAGGGTGAAAGCACATACATTTTTGCTTTCTCTTTAGCAAAATAAATTAGATTACAAATTACGTTATTTTTACGTTAGGTTTAGGTTCTGTAGCTTTTTTACCCTGCAATTTGGTACTGAAAGTTTATGAATCTCTAAAACCTATTTTTGTTGACTTGAAACAGATTACGGTGTACCTGGGAAAGCGTGACTTTGTGGATCATCTCTCCCATGTGGATCCCATCGGTAAGGTTATCGCTTCAGCTCTTCCCCCTAAGCCGACAGGCACTTTGGCCCATTGGGGAGCACCCCCGCCCCCAGTCTTAGGGGGGTTTCAAGGACTGGTTGGGGTACTTGACAACTAAGCCAAGGCCCCCTTCCCCCTGTCATGTTCCGGCTTGGCAAATTTGGGAGAAAGCGTTGAGCTTTCCGTCTTGGAAAATCCCTTTTCCCACAAGTATAACTTTCTCCAGTCAGAAAGTCAAAGTGAAAGCGCGAACTTTCTTCGAGTCGCTTAAAGCGCTTTCTCATGTCATTCGATATTTTGTCCCCTCTAACCGAGTCAAAGAAACTGGGTCAACCTTTCCACGGCGTCATCCGGTGACATTACGCTGTTGCATCGCTTCAGGTTGCGTTGACCAAAAGCCTTTTTAAATTCGAAAAGTATGGGTTTTTTTTTATTGAAAATATTTTCAAAAAGTTGATATATTTTTTTTAATGAGTGGGTTGTGCTTGAATTTTGATTTTTCAGTGTAACAGTCATGTTGTACATGTACCAGAACTTTCCCTCAAGCCAACTATTTTTTTCATTTTCCCCATCCTAAAAAGAAGGCTCTGTACATTTCTTTTGTGGACAAACGTCGAGGCGGAGGCCCACTTTGTCATGTCAATGTCCTCTTTCATTTTCATTTGCTGTGACAGAGAGACAGGGCCTCCGTCAATGTCACCCAAATAACTCAAATTAAGGGTAATGGAAAATTGAGCGTCAGGAATGATTAAGAGCGGACTCTTGTAGTCGGCCGGTGGCGGACTGGGGAGGCGGGCCCTTAAGTGGGCATGACTGACTAAGATGGATGTCCCTTGAAAGAGGGTTCCGATTGCCCTGCAATTTGAGGCTTTTAAGTGCTTTCACCTTTCCTCCACACTTAAGAAGGTGTATCTCGAAAAAAATATTTAGAAAAGGTCAAAGGTCAAGAATCGATTTCCTGTAAATCAAGTCACCATGTCACTGGCTCTGACATGGTCCCGGAAATTGACATGAGTAACTTTGTGGTCTGACATTTATGATCATGTCAAAAGTCGACGTCGACAATTTAGATGTGAAAAAACGACAATTGACTCGTAACTCTGTCTCTAGGAAGCGTTAATGAGCCCAAAAAAGAAAAAGTTTTTAAAATTGCAAAAAAAAAAATGGAAATTTTTTACCAGAAGGCAAAGGAAGGGCAAAGTTACTAAAAGTGAAAGTTTTCTTAAAAAAAATTCACAAGGCGCCGAAAAGTTGGAAGACCAAGTTTTTGACCTGTTCAACAGCTGCTCCGCTTCTTGCTTTTTATTTAAAAAGAAGTGGCATTTTTGAAAAAAAAAAAATCAGCAGCTTGTGCAATAAAGCGGCTTGTTCAAAAAAAAATTTCAACTTCCCTTCACCACTTGATTTATAACTCACTTTTTCTTCGTAAAGGCCATTAATACTCTAAACTTTCCTAATTTCAACACTCTACACAAAGTCCAAAGACCATTTTTCCTCGTTGGCAGTTGTCCATTAAGGGAGATGACGCTTACCTACAAATTTTGTAGCTCTTTAAACAAAAATTCTAAAAAAATTTGATATTTTTTTTTTTGAAAATGTAATGGCATCCAATTTGAGATGTGGATTATGAAGGGTTGACCTTTTGGGCTGGAATGGAGCGGAAGTTGTGTGATGAGATCTTGATGAAAGTTGTAAAAGAAGGGTTTCGTTTTGAGCGGAGAAGGCTGTGACGAAAGTCGTTTTGGAATATTTTATGGTCCACATAAAGGCGTAGCTGTTCATCCAACCAGTGGCCAACGGCGTATGCTTCCCAATGACCTTTGACATTATTACAATTTTACAAGGAGGGAAGCGTGTGTTGGGTAGGAGATAAAGGCGCTGCGTCACTGCGCTTCGAAGCGATCAGCTCTTCCGCTCCAATCTTTCAATCATGTTTTCAAATTCAATCCCAGAGCTTTATGAGGGAATATGTAAGGGTTTATCTCAAATGCACTTTTTAGATGCGACTACCTTATGCATTGATAAAATACACAAAATTCTAACTGTTCCTAAATTGATTTTTTTCCCTTTCCAATTTCTACAACCTTGAATATGAGGCCTTTATTATCGTAGCGAAGGCACTACTTTATGTTATGGATTGATGTCCGTCCGTACGACTCGGCGCTTTAAGTACCCACAATTCTACTGCAGTAGAATTATAGGTACTTTGTAGTAAATTGCAATTTTGCCTTTATATTTTCTGCCTTCAATACCAGGTTTTCATTAAAAGTAAAGAAAGCTACTTTATGTTTTTGTTCCTTCTGTCTGATTCTCCGACTTTGATTTAACTATCAGATCAACTCAACTCTTTTCCGCGTCGCCGTTTTTCATGCTTTTTGTGATTTAAAGGCTATGCAGTGGGGCAAAACGATAAAGGGTCCTAAAGTACCCTTCTAAGGGGCTCAAAAGGTATTAAATGGTCTTTAGCTACTTTGTAAACTCCGTTTCACTACTAAAGCATTATTTAATTTTTCTTACCTACAGTTTTCTTGAGGCCCTTACAGGAAGTGTCCTCAATTCTTATGGCCCATTTAGATTAAAATTGAATTTTTGATTTCATTTTTACGCGGTTCCATTCGAAAGCACTAAAAATTTAATTGAAAAGGGGCACATAGACATAACATGGAATTTAGCTATTTGTGATGAAGCAATTCTAGTATAAAAAAAAACATTTTGTTTCTTAAAATCGATTCCTTTGAATGCCCCTTAAGAAAAACGCGTGATCTAGATTCCAATGACAAAAAATTGACAAAAAAAAAACCAAATTGAAGTGAGTGTATTTTTTCGTGCTATTTTTGGTGCTCAATTTGCAAATCAAGTTACTTTTTCCTTTTGCTTTTACTCAAGTTTTGAACTACGGGTGGTAATTATTAATGCAAAGTTCAATTGCCGGGTGCCAAAAGTATGAAAATTAGAGTGAAAGTTGAAACAATTTTTTTTTCTCTTAAGTGGTCCCTTAAGGGCCCTTGAAAAGTAGGCATGCTACAAGCTTTTTTTTTATTATAACTAAAGTTTTTTTTTGTAAATCTGTTGATTTACTATTCAAAAATATTTTATCCTCAGAGGCAATTATGAGAAAAAAAATGTTTGTTCAATTACATAGCAAATGAGTTAGGATGGATTAGGACTTCTTAATGAATAATTACGAAGTTTTAAAAACACTTCACAATTTCAAAGGCTTTTGGAAATGGATTTCGGGTTGAAGGAAAAAAGTGCATAATAAAAGCGGAGGTCACTTATCGTGAGTACGTGACAGAGGGACAGGATTGATACAAACAAGAGTACTTAAGAAGGACCAGCCAAAAAGCCCGTCATTGAACAAAAACATACACTAGAGATTTATATGCAAAATTTTCGCTTTCTTGAACAGGCTTGTTTGGCCTTTCTTACATACATATTTTTAGGTCTGGAGTGTAATCTGATCCAAAAACTGGAGACTGCTCATTGGTCAAGAGGCACTTTGGGATTGTGTCGATATACTATAAAAAATTGAGTTAAAGGTTACTTAAGGTTATTCGGAAGGGTTTATTAGAGGGAAATTGAGTCCTTTCTTGAGGGTACTTTGACACGAAGGGGTTGGAGGTGTGTGAGCGATTCAGCGATTAGGTGGCAGACGGCTTTTCCCTGGAAGGCTGGAGTTCTGGAGAAAACGCTGGAATTTCGTGAGACTTCTTAACCTACTTCCAGTCATTCCTGGAATAGGTTTAAGAGCCCTTTAGCTTTGTGGCTGAAAAGGTAATTAAGTCGAAGAGAAAGTTAAAAGTGCTACTTTTTTTCTAGATGTTTGGATTTTCAATTTTCAATTTGTTATTCTACGACGAGAATTAGGGCTAGGACAAAATAAATGCCTTCACATGCGTCAGGCCTAATTGAGACTAATGGGCACTTCAGGGCGTAAAAGAACATTTGGAGAAAGTCTGCTTTCTCCCAAACAACCAAACCTTAATCCCACAAAAATCTCGACCTATCAAAGGCCTCGGAATTCCCTACATAAAAATACCAAGCGTTTCAGCACAAAATCAGGCAACACAAATTTGAGCAACTCTGATTGGCCTGTAGAAGATATTTTGAATGCAATTTGTAATTTTTATTTAATACTTTTTCAATGTCGGCTTAATACTACAATTCGGAAAATGATTTTTACGAATTGCGATTTTATTTTTATTTTTCATGAAACGTACTATAACCCCAAGCAAATTCATTTGAAACCCAAATAAGTTTTTTTTAATAATCTTTTTTTTTCAATACATCTCCCTTTCAAATAGGGCTCTTTGTAATTGGTAAGACGGTAGCTAAGGAGTTGTGGATTTTTTTTTTAGAAACTTTGCAATTTTAAATAAGTAAATGATCCCAACTGAAGAGCGTCCTTTCCTTTGAAGGGATTTTCAACTTTAAGTAGTTTGATTTTGAATCCATAAAAGTGAAAGTTGCTTTTTCAAAAGAGAAAGTCTCGAAGCGTTGCATAAAGGGGAGCTTAAGAGCCTTCCAAACTATCTTAGAAGACGACAATCTGCTGATTATGAAATATTTTTTAGCCTTATTAAAACTTGACTCAAAGGCCTTGAATTAAAAATTAAAAAAGTTATTTTAAATTTTTTTAAAAAGATGTTTTTAGAAAAGGTTAGATACCAGTCTCTGAAGATAATCTAATTAGAGCATCCCTGCCTGCAATTTTGAAAGGTTCTTGTTCTGTTTGGAAGAAAAGCGGAAAAGTATGTACAAAGTGTTCTTTATGTGCCGAATAAAGGGAGAAAGACCTAAAAACACGACGTTCACCTAAAAGAGACATTGAGCATAGATTGCCCCTGGGGTGGCAAATATTGCAGTTGGATTCATTACCGTGTTTTCCTAAGAGGGTCCTTTTGAGCTTTCCGAGACTTTCTCCTTTTACCTTGAGAAACGCTCTGTACTTTTCACTTTCGCCTTTCTTAACTCTATCACAACATTTCCAAAAAGGGGAAATTGAATTAGAAAAGGAAATAATTTTACTTTGTTCAAATTGAACAAAGTGAAGCGCTGAGTTGGAAGGGAGAAAAGGAAAGGTAGAAAAGGAAAGATTCTGATCTTCCTTTTTTCTTGTCTCTTTTCAGCGCTAGCGCTGAAAAGCGCTGCATGGTGAAAGGGAAATTGAGTCTTTCTTCTGGCAAATTGCTAATTGTTCGAAGGCTTTAATTTAATTGCAGCGCCTCTATTTCAACTCCTGCTATCAAATCAAGCGGAAGAAAGGTTACAGCATCTAATGAAATTGTACAAGTTGCCTTCATTTGCTCCGCTCACTTCATCTCCAGCGGTGAGGCGAAAGGGAAAACTAGCAGACCGCTCGCAGCGCTCAGTTTCGTTTCAGCTTCTTTTCCCAGCGATTTTTCTCCGCAGCTCTCTCCGTGGAGAAAGTTCTCACATAACAACGACGCGAGACCGCCAGGCATCATTCATATTTTAGTTTGTTTTAGCCGTTGGGTCTGATTTGGCGGAGAAAGTGGAAAAAGAAAGCACGACTTTTCTCTTCCTAAATTTTTAATGATTTGTGGAAACGTTTTGAGGTCAAGACTCTTTTTTGCGTTTCGTTTCTTTTCGGGTTTCGTTTGATTTTGTGTTTTCACTTTCTTTTTTTCTGTATGCACTATTTCCGCCCATCGCTTTCACTTACCGTCCAAGAATGACTGGAGTCGCCCAAATGTAATGATAGGAGAAAGTGAAGTTGATTCTGATTGGTTCTCGTCCTCCCGGGAGAATGAAAGGCTCCTCGAGAGGTGATGAGGCATGAAAGTCAGAGTACAAATAGACTTTCACTTTCTCTTTGAATTTGAGAATTGTAAAAAGAATCTGGGAGACTTCAAAGGGAGATGGGAGGACTTAAGGGCCTCTAAAATTCCGTTTGTGAAATGGAGAAGGGAGCTCAAAGGCTCCCTTTTCCCATTTCCTCGGCTCCGCGTCGCGGTTTAGAGTTACCTAAATTTGCCCGCCTAATCCGACGTCCAATTACCCATTGTGCGACTTTTGCAACATCAACCGTTGCAAAAAGCGTCGTTGTAGAAAACCGTTGGGAAGTGATACTCGAGAAGGAGAAATAATTATTTGGATTTTCACGTGCTTTCTTTTCGATTTTGCAGATGGAGTCGTTCTAATTGATCCCGAATATGTCAAGGAACGCAAAGTCTTTGGTCATGTTCTCGCTGCCTTCCGATACGGACGAGAGGATCTTGGTGAGTAGAATTTTTAAAACAAATGTTTTAAACAAAATCGTACAGAGCACTTTCCATGTCCTGTGCAAAAAGAGAAAGTCCGGCAAAGCTAAACATCCTCTTTGGGAAAATCACGACTACAAATCCTCAATTCGTCGCCCTAGGGCATTTTCCAATCACACAGAACATGGACCCTTTGATAAAAGCGCTTTTTACATTTCAACGACACTTTTGCTTTCCCGGACTTTCTCCTTTTGGAACTAGCAAGGCTCTGTCTATTGTATAGATATTTGAGTCAAGAAATCTAATAAATCTTTCGGCTGGAGTTGTGGAATTGTTTCAAAATTTGCTTCTGAATTCTAGTCTGTAGGAAAAATAAAATTAAGTATTTAAAAAAAAGAAGTGTTTTTTGTGTTATTGAGCACCTGTCGTTGAGTTTCAGATTTGATTACAGGTAATCAGTTATTTAAAATAAAAATGAAGAGAAAGAGAAAAAAGGGGGTGAAAAAGGAGAGAGAAGGGAAAAAAACCTGTTTGATGGAATAGATTGTCTATTCAAGATTTTAAAGATCATTTTGGTTTTTAAGGAGAAAGTGAATGAGTGAATGAAGTGAGAGAGAAAGTTTTTGAAGGGAGAAATCAGTTCTTTCGCAAAACTAAGTTATGCTTTTAAGATGTGAAAAGTGACGATGAATGTTTTGTTTTATAAAATAAAAAATGAAAGTGAAGAAGTGAATGAAGTGAAAGGGAGGGAAAGGAGTAAAGGAGAAAGTGGTGAAAGTGAGAGACAGAGAAAGCAAGAGTGAAAAAGAGAAATCACCTTTTAGGCCAAAGGTTACTTTTTTAAATTTAAAATTTAAGAAAAAATTATTCTTTTTTTAAAATGCAGATGTTCTCGGCCTGACGTTCCGCAAGGACCTCTACCTCGCCTCTGAGCAGATCTTCCCCGTTCCCGAAGCCTCCCTCGCCAAGTCCCTCACACGACTCCAAGTAAGGCCTCATTTGCAATGCAAAAGTGAAAGTTAATTTAATTCCTAAGAGCAACTCGAGATGAGATTCGATCAACAAAGTTGGGGCTCTCAAAGTATAGGGGCTTTTCCAGGGAAAAGGGAAAGTTGTGCTTGAGAGATAGAATTTTGCATTCAAAAACTGCCGGGCTTCTTTCGGCCGAAGAGGAAGGGGATGATAATAAAATGTAGAAAAACGTTTCCTGTTGGAGAAAGTGGAGTGGACAGGTGTCGGGAAGCGTCAGTGAAAGCATATCATTACTTTCACTTCTCATTCAAATACCACATCACAAATTCTCACTAATGATTGATGAAAGGAGGCCCAAAATTATGCTCTACAGAGAGTTTTTTCGTCAGGAAAAAGAGAAAGTCCCCCCAAAAAAGATGGAAAGCTTAGAAAAATGATGAATCCAAATTCAAATTTGCCGCTTGACGGCATTCCTTAACGTAGCGTTCTATCTCACACTTTTAAATAATAGGTAAATTTTGGGGAAAAAAATTTGACTTTCTCTTTTTTTTAACCGGACGTAAAAAAGGCTCTGTACACGAATAAAGGGAGAAAGTCCTAAAAACACGACGTTCACCAAAAGGAGACATTGAGCATAGATTGCCCCTGGGGTGGCAAATATTGCAGTTGGATTCATTACCGTGTTTTCCTAAGAGGGTCCTTTTGAGCTTTCCGAGACTTTCTCCTTTTCCTTGAGAAACGCTCTGTACTTTTCACTTTCGCCTTTCTTAACTCTATCACAACATTTCCAAAAAGGGGAAATTGAATTAGAAAAGGAAATAATTTTACTTTGTTCAAATTGAACAAAGTGAAGCGCTGAGTTGGAAGGGAGAAAAGGAAAGGTAGAAAAGGAAAGATTCTGATCTTCCTTTTTTCTTGTCTCTTTTCAGCGCTAGCGCTGAAAAGCGCTGCATGGTGAAAGGGAAATTGAGTCTTTCTTCTGGCAAATTGCTAATTGTTCGAAGGCTTTAATTTAATTGCAGCGCCTCTATTTCAACTCCTGCTATCAAATCAAGCGGAAGAAAGGTTACAGCATCTAATGAAATTGTACAAGTTGCCTTCATTTGCTCCGCTCACTTCATCTCCAGCGGTGAGGCGAAAGGGAAAACTAGCAGACCGCTCGCAGCGCTCAGTTTCGTTTCAGCTTCTTTTCCCAGCGATTTTTCTCCGCAGCTCTCTCCGTGGAGAAAGTTCTCACATAACAACGACGCGAGACCGCCAGGCATCATTCATATTTTAGTTTGTTTTAGCCGTTGGGTCTGATTTGGCGGAGAAAGTGGAAAAAGAAAGCACGACTTTTCTCTTCCTAAATTTTTAATGATTTGTGGAAACGTTTTGAGGTCAAGACTCTTTTTTGCGTTTCGTTTCTTTTCGGGTTTCGTTTGATTTTGTGTTTTCACTTTCTTTTTTTCTGTATGCACTATTTCCGCCCATCGCTTTCACTTACCGTCCAAGAATGACTGGAGTCGCCCAAATGTAATGATAGGAGAAAGTGAAGTTGATTCTGATTGGTTCTCGTCCTCCCGGGAGAATGAAAGGCTCCTCGAGAGGTGATGAGGCATGAAAGTCAGAGTACAAATAGACTTTCACTTTCTCTTTGAATTTGAGAATTGTAAAAAGAATCTGGGAGACTTCAAAGGGAGATGGGAGGACTTAAGGGCCTCTAAAATTCCGTTTGTGAAATGGAGAAGGGAGCTCAAAGGCTCCCTTTTCCCATTTCCTCGGCTCCGCGTCGCGGTTTAGAGTTACCTAAATTTGCCCGCCTAATCCGACGTCCAATTACCCATTGTGCGACTTTTGCAACATCAACCGTTGCAAAAAGCGTCGTTGTAGAAAACCGTTGGGAAGTGATACTCGAGAAGGAGAAATAATTATTTGGATTTTCACGTGCTTTCTTTTCGATTTTGCAGATGGAGTCGTTCTAATTGATCCCGAATATGTCAAGGAACGCAAAGTCTTTGGTCATGTTCTCGCTGCCTTCCGATACGGACGAGAGGATCTTGGTGAGTAGAATTTTTAAAACAAATGTTTTAAACAAAATCGTACAGAGCACTTTCCATGTCCTGTGCAAAAAGAGAAAGTCCGGCAAAGCTAAACATCCTCTTTGGGAAAATCACGACTACAAATCCTCAATTCGTCGCCCTAGGGCATTTTCCAATCACACAGAACATGGACCCTTTGATAAAAGCGCTTTTTACATTTCAACGACACTTTTGCTTTCCCGGACTTTCTCCTTTTGGAACTAGCAAGGCTCTGTCTATTGTATAGATATTTGAGTCAAGAAATCTAATAAATCTTTCGGCTGGAGTTGTGGAATTGTTTCAAAATTTGCTTCTGAATTCTAGTCTGTAGGAAAAATAAAATTAAGTATTTAAAAAAAAGAAGTGTTTTTTGTGTTATTGAGCACCTGTCGTTGAGTTTCAGATTTGATTACAGGTAATCAGTTATTTAAAATAAAAATGAAGAGAAAGAGAAAAAAGGGGGTGAAAAAGGAGAGAGAAGGGAAAAAAACCTGTTTGATGGAATAGATTGTCTATTCAAGATTTTAAAGATCATTTTGGTTTTTAAGGAGAAAGTGAATGAGTGAATGAAGTGAGAGAGAAAGTTTTTGAAGGGAGAAATCAGTTCTTTCGCAAAACTAAGTTATGCTTTTAAGATGTGAAAAGTGACGATGAATGTTTTGTTTTATAAAATAAAAAATGAAAGTGAAGAAGTGAATGAAGTGAAAGGGAGGGAAAGGAGTAAAGGAGAAAGTGGTGAAAGTGAGAGACAGAGAAAGCAAGAGTGAAAAAGAGAAATCACCTTTTAGGCCAAAGGTTACTTTTTTAAATTTAAAATTTAAGAAAAAATTATTCTTTTTTTAAAATGCAGATGTTCTCGGCCTGACGTTCCGCAAGGACCTCTACCTCGCCTCTGAGCAGATCTTCCCCGTTCCCGAAGCCTCCCTCGCCAAGTCCCTCACACGACTCCAAGTAAGGCCTCATTTGCAATGCAAAAGTGAAAGTTAATTTAATTCCTAAGAGCAACTCGAGATGAGATTCGATCAACAAAGTTGGGGCTCTCAAAGTATAGGGGCTTTTCCAGGGAAAAGGGAAAGTTGTGCTTGAGAGATAGAATTTTGCATTCAAAAACTGCCGGGCTTCTTTCGGCCGAAGAGGAAGGGGATGATAATAAAATGTAGAAAAACGTTTCCTGTTGGAGAAAGTGGAGTGGACAGGTGTCGGGAAGCGTCAGTGAAAGCATATCATTACTTTCACTTCTCATTCAAATACCACATCACAAATTCTCACTAATGATTGATGAAAGGAGGCCCAAAATTATGCTCTACAGAGAGTTTTTTCGTCAGGAAAAAGAGAAAGTCCCCCCAAAAAAGATGGAAAGCTTAGAAAAATGATGAATCCAAATTCAAATTTGCCGCTTGACGGCATTCCTTAACGTAGCGTTCTATCTCACACTTTTAAATAATAGGTAAATTTTGGGGAAAAAAATTTGACTTTCTCTTTTTTTTAACCGGACGTAAAAAAGGCTCTGTACA
>VYYI01001242.1:0-20954 GCA_021029175.1 Bilobella aurantiaca
AATTATCCCGTTGGATCGATTGGGCTTTGATAATGGGTAGCTGTTATGTGGAAATACGGTACTTTATTATTCCATTTCTTTTTTTTTTCTAAATTTTGAACAACTGGTTCTGGCTGCTCTGCGAGTGGTGAGTGGAGGTTGAGTTGCGTCTGGAAGTGAAAGGGTTGAATTTCATATTTTGAATTTAATGCATCAGGCAACTGGAGGAAATGGATAAAAAAGAGGAGTTTGTTAATAAAAAATGTCCTTTTGATTGTGGAAAGAAGCAGAGTCCATTTGGATTGTGAGGAGACATCTGCCTCCCTTAAGGTTACCGGCTTCCTAAGTACCCACCTCGGCCAAAGGGACCCTTACGCACTCTGCATGTGGACACAAAGGGAAGAGAAGGCTCTTGCTTCCTCCACCCTTTCCACACTAGTCATATTTTATATTAAACTCCGGCAAAAGTGGGTACTTTAATCCTTCACTTTTCAATCACTCCATTCCACAATTCAACTAACCTTGAAAAGGGACGCTTTTACAGTTCTAAATATATGGCAAAAGTTTAAAAAAAGCAACGTCACGTGAGGAAACAAAACGGTAAATGTTCAGAATGAAAAAACGGTATTAACCAAACGTTTGTCACTTTTATCATATTGTTAGCATTTCTTTCATCTTCCAGGATTTTCATCATTTGTAAAATCGACGAAATGTTTGAGAAATCTGCAGGTTGTATGTTAAAAAATCTGGTAGGATTTATTTTGGTGTGAATTTTTTAGTTAAAAGAAAATTTTGGTTATATTCCTTCTTCTTTTTTTTGACAAAAACGAAGCGACCGGACCTCCCGCAATGCTTTAAAAGTTTAAATTAAAAGTTGAAGTTTTTTATTCATTAAATCAATCAAGATTGGAAATATATGGCAAAAGTTTTAAAAAAGCAACGTCACGTGAGGAAACAAAACGGTAAATGTTCAGAATGAAAAAACGGTATTAACCAAACGTTTGTCACTTTTATCATATTGTTAGCATTTCTATCATCATCTTCCAGAATTTTCATCATTTGTAAAATCGACGAAATGTTTGAGATTCGGGAGAAATCTACAGGTTGTATGTTAAAAAATCCGGTAGGATTTATTTTGGTTAAAGAAAATTTTGGTTATATTCCTTGTTTTTTTTGACAAAAACGAAGCGACCGGACCTCCCGCAATGCTTTAAAAGTTTAAATTAAAAGTTGAAGTTTTTTATTCATTAAATCAATCAAGATTGGAGCGATGTTACTCTTTTTTGGGATTGAGGAAGATCAAAAGTTGCCAATAAATTTTGTTGAAATTGAAAAGAAGAAGCTTCCTTCTCAAGGAACTCCCGCTGCTTTTCCGTTTTATTTTCCTTTTGAGTTCTGTCAACAATGCTCAAGCTTTCTTTCCTTAAAGAGCTTCCCAATTTTTTTTTATTTTGAATCGCTTAGGGACGCTTGAGGACTGGAAGGCTTCTTTCCGAAGAAATTAGGCAGCATCTCTCAACTTTTCCCTCAACTGCGTTTTTTTCCTTTCGTTATTTTCCTTCCATTCAAGCGTCTAATTTATGACATCCAATTTTAGTTTGTTAAAAAGAGAAATGCTTTTACTGGCTTCTTTAGTAGGACAAAGAATTTTAAGGGGAAACGGAAGAGGGAAAGCTTAGGAGGCTGAGGTTAAAAAAAATCCAGAATAGCTGCTTATGAATTATGGCCAATGCAGTTGTGAAAATAGGAATTTTAGGAGCTCTGTTTCTTTGTTTTTACGATGATTAGAAAGGAAATTACTAATTTCAAAACTAGGATTTCTCACACTTTTCTGTAACTTTAAATATCGGAACCGGAAGGTCAAGGGCCCTGTCCTTAAGTACCTTAGATTTGGATAAAAATGTAATTTCTCGTCACTTGTGACATGAAGATAGCACGTGTACCCTTCGTCTGCTTCTTGAATTCAATCGGGCACTTTCTTCCTGTCAGTCCTGTCCTGCTGCGGTACACTGCGGAAAATACTTGAAAGCAGTGTTCGGTCCTTACAGATCAACACCATTCATTCCACTTATTTGCAAGATGCAAATTTTATAATATTAAATATAATATTTTAATCACAATTAACGTTAATTCTTAATTTTGGTTAGAGTTAATTATTAAACATACTAATTCATGTTTCGGTTACGATATATGGTCCAAGATGCGACCCCTCATCAACCAAGCTTCCATATTCTACATTCCGTCATTTCGATTTCAAATTTTAGTAAATGGCGTCGAGTTGAATGAAAGTAATGCTATTTTCAAAAAATTAAAAAAAATTCGGTTTTCAATCATCTAAGAAAATGTGACCTGACCCCTTCGTCATCTTGAGGCGCTGCAGTCCAGATGAGGGGCTGTAGGAAGGAGGGCCGAATGTCACGGACACAACTGTCATGTCAACGTTGTCACTTACAAATGGACAGCGATATTTCACGGGACACATTGGTTAAGAAATCACGAAGAAATTTTGTGAGTGATGTTAGAATTCGTGCCTCCTAATAATTCTGCAGAATTCTGTTTTTCTTATTCAGATATTTTGTCGATATATTAAGTAGTGCAGCATTTTGATTTATCGTAGCAGGTATTTAACCTTCTACAATTTTTACATTACAAAAATTCAGAATCTAAAATTTTGATGCTATAACATTTTAGAGTCTAGAATTTAAAAACTAGAATTTTGGTGTTATAAAATCTCAAACCTAGAATTCAAAATCTACAATTTTGATGCTATAAAAATTGGATAATTTGTAATGTTATTACACCACGTTCTATTTGTTCATTTCGTGCCTAATTTTGTTTGAAGCGTTTTTCTAAGAAACGATTAAACAACAGAAATCAAGGAAAACTGTTTTGTCGGAGTTTAAAGAGTCACTTCCGCTAAGCTTCGATTTTGATGGATTTTATTGATCTTTGTTGAGTTTTTTGGAAAGGGAAACATGCCTGACTGAGCCCTGTTTAGTATTTGTTGTCTAAATGTGTTAAAATGCGGCTCAACATGACATGACACGACGACTACTATTATCACACTTCCCTCAATTCCAAGTCTCTGGAATATCTAGTCAAACAGAAACGGAAGCTTAGGCACCATTTTCAAGGCCTTCCTCTCCCTGGCAGCCTTTGAAATATTGAGCCCATTCACTCACCATCTTCAAATATACACATTTTACACCCAAATTTCCATCCTTCCAGGCCCATTTAGACTCCTCATAGGGCAGGTCAAAAGGTCAAAATTTGTTAAAGATCTGAAGGGCCCCCGAAAAAAGGTAAAAATTTGTTGAAGCCTTGAAGGGCCTCTTCAAAAACGACAAATCTCTCCTTTGTTTTTCCTTCCCTAATTTAGGCAAGGAAGACGAAAAAGTTAATAAACAAAAACAATGGTAAAACCAAAAGTAGTCGGGAGATAACTCCAGGGAAAAAATAGGAAAGCATTTTTATGTCTCGGACGGGTGAAAAAGCCTAAAATTAAAAAGTGGTTAATTGCCTAACCGCACAAGACAATATTGGTGGGAGAATTGAAGGCGATAAAAGGCCCACTTTTAAGGCCTTGTATAGAAAATGACGAAGATTCTTATCACCCTCCCGAGTACTTTCCAGGGGCAGGAGCCAAAGTGCTTTTGATTAACTACTAAATTTGTTAATTATTGTGAAGAAACACCGAATTAATTGAGCGAGTTAATCGCTTAGTGGTTGATTGTCTCCAGCACCGGACTTGCGGTCTTCTGTGGCCTAACCGCATTACCGACCCAGGACGATGTCGCTCCCCAACTGACAAACGTACCTTTCCTTGTACCAGCTCGACTCGGAGGAATTAAGGCAATTTGGGCATTACGGTATGCCCAAATACCCGAAATTTTTTTGCCCTTTTTACTGACGAAATTAATTAGGCAAAAATTAGGATAATTAAGGCCCGTTTTTTAGGGAAAGGAACACGGTGCTAAACTCGAGCGGCTTGAGAAAAAAAATGGGCTTGATTAGCCGGATTTTTTTAGGTTTTGAAGTCAAAAGTTTTTGTGCTAATTAGGCCTCGATTTTTATTTGGATCTAATTAAGACTCGAGCTAAAAGATTTTTGGCCATTTCTGTCCTGAGCGGAAATGGAGTTGATAAGATGCTGACATCAATAAAATCTAAAAGCTGCAGCCTTCCCACTGGAACTCTCCATCTCCCACGTTCCTCAAATAATCAAAGCGTTCTAAACCCCTAATTAAATATTTTAATTGACTTGCGGTTAAGGCCCTGCGTTTTTTTCTCAACTATTGTTCTAATTTTGAGCCTTGCAGTTTCCCAAGACCGGAAATTGGGAGAACCCAAAGTCTGCTACAGTGAGCAAAAGAAAATGATTATGGAAAACAAGAGCGGCTTTTAAGTGCTCTTAATCTTGCTAATTTGGTTTTAGTTATTAAAATGATCGCCTTATCTCCTCAGGAGAGGCGCTGCAAAAAGACTTATACCGCAAAAGACGCGAACGCTTTGCGATGATTAAACTTTTTAACCGCTTGATCAAGCGTAAAAGTGATGCTAATCTTACATCGAAAATGTAAACAATTGTTGAGGAGTGCACTCTTACAATACAAATTGCATGGTGACCCTTAAGGGGTAACTGAGTTGTTCAAAGTTGATCCTCAAACCCAACGCCAAAAAGTCTTGGTCCTCAACAGGCCTTCAATTTATAATTTGGCGTCCCCTTGTGTAGTCTAGTTTCAGTACCCTTAAGGGCACACTTGAAATTCACTCTTTGTTCACGAGCGCGGTAAAACTATAGATAATTGATGAGTACGATCTTGATTTGTATTTAGGAATTGTTGTATTCGACATCATTTATAATTGTATTTGAAATTTGGCAGTTCGGCAACTTTTAGTGTAGTTAACTCGTCGTCGGATTCTAAACCTAACCTTAAGCTTTTAGTTTGAAAATTCTTAAAGTTAAATTGGCTAATGGGTCATTAAGGGTTACTTTTGGATTGAGATCTAAATGTAAGCAAAATAGGGTCCGGGGCCCTTGGTCTGAATATTGAATTGATTTGGTTATAATGCCGGAACCACAAGCGAGGAGAGCTAATAATGTCAATAGTGGAAACGATGCAAGAGTGAATTATTGAGTGCCTGCTTCTGAATGGAAATCGTAAGTGAGAAGGAGTAGGGAGGTAATAGGTTAAGGGTCTCATTTCCAAATCTCTGGAAAAAGGGCTCTCCATTGTGGTCCTTAATAGGAGAGTATTAGAAGGATAATTTGTATAAACTTTGCTTTTGGGGTAAAACTAACAACAAGTATTGAACTCAAGTGTACCTCCACTCTTTAAGGCTCCACTTTTCACTTTCATTTAGGGCTAAAGGGCCGGTTTCTGGTGAGGACTCAATTTGGGGTAAAATCAATGAATGAGTGAAGGGGGCCTTTTTTTCAAAGGTGAAAAAGATTTTGGTGTGAAAAAGAACCCATGCTTTCCCATTGAACCACTTTTCACTTTCCTCTCGTTTTCAAGTTTAAAAAAAAAAAAAAATGAACAATTGTCTATTTTTAACTAAAATCTCAATTTTCAAATTTAATTTAACGTAGTTTCGAATTAAAATAGAAATAAAATCACTTTTGAGTGTAATTTAATGTAGTTTTTTGGAAATCGCATCTGAACTACTCGCTTATTTAAAAAGGCTTCCATTCTGGGATAAATTACTTGCACGGAATTGAAGCATGCCTAAAATTAGAATTGGAGAGATTTGAGTTTAGAAAACGTTTGAGGGGTCAAGTGACCCTTTGACCTCCAGATTTCCTTGTTATTTCTAAGGGTGGAAGGGCTATTTAGATAAAATTAGAAAATTCATTGTCATCCACTTTGCTTTACTGCTAAGTGCGGAAAGAAGCTGGCCACTTTATAATTTGGAATTCAAAGCAGGCGTTGTTGCTGAGTGCAACGTCTTCTTGAACTCTTCAAAAGAGTTGCTGACACAAGTAATTTGAAATCGTTATTCTCAACTTTTTTCAAAGGGCTCTGAGCAACTTCTGGTGGTTAATTGTGAAATGCTGTGATTTTATTATTAGTTTGTTGGTATTTTGTGCGATAAGAAAGTGCTTAGGAGGGGTCTTTGATTGGAGGCTTTTGCGAGGCTTGACCGCTTGATTCTCCCATTGTTTGGCAGGGAGTGAGTAATGATGCGAACGGAATTTCTGTTGGGGATCTCAAAATCCATATTCTTGCCTATTTGTTATGCAGAGGGGGCCCTTCACTTTGGGACGAAGAAGAAGGCGTTATTTCAAAAATAAAATTCTCGTGGACACTTCCTACAGTCCAACAACAACGTTTTTCAAGAGCTATTTTCGTTAGTGTGGGCTAAAATAAGGAGCCTAAAAGAATTCAGAAGAGGGAACAAAAAAACGGAGAAAGAAATATCATCTTCATCATCAATCATCTTCATCTCTCATTTCCATCTTTAGACTTTTCCATATTTATATTTAGGATTTCTGGTCAGTGAGAAATTTATCATTTATTGGGAGATGAGACGTGAGGAAGAGAATGCAATAAAAAACGATTTATTTTCCTGTTATCAAGCGTCAATTACAATTCGTCGATTTACATTTATAGCTGTAACGTTTTTGCGCCAAACACAATTTTTAGTGAAAGAAAATTTTCGAAAAAGCAGTTAGTTTTGGTCCTCGATTTAACGCCCAACAGGAATTTTTCTTTTCCAAAGAACGGGAATTTTTCCAGGAATTACAGTTTTTGAATCTCGTCCGATTTTACTTCACTGTCTTTAGAACACAAAAATACAGAGGCTTTTTTAAAGACTATTTTTCTATGTACTTCTATGTCCTACAAAAGTACAACTCGTAAGAAATTGCGATCAGAGTTTGTGATAGTTGCTAATTAGAATTCCCGAAAATTTAAAACTACAGAGCTCTTTTTTATGCAATGTACGCACTTCGGGGTCGCCTCAATAATGTCACATCATTAGTTCGCAAGACTTGAAGGGAATGTGAGTCCATTTACTCGACTATTCTAATCCTAATTTCCATATTCTTTATTGCTACTTGGTTTTACGTGAAACAGAAAATTGTGGATTTTATGGAAAATACTTGAGTAAGATAAGATTCAGGTTTTCTGTAAATGTGTAAAAGTACAGAGAGTTTCTTAAGTTTCTTGTACTTCAAGTTATATCTTACACTCTACTTGTGTTTTCTTGTCGATTTTCCGCCTGGGCCTTACTCGAGAAAGCCTTTGTAGAAGTAGTTTTTCCTTAAAATTGCTTTAACAAGTTGTAAAAACAGGATGCACTTCAATTCCTGTAATATTGCGTAAGAGTTGCGTATTGACAATTCCACCAATACACTTAAGATCAAGAAATTTTGATAATTCTAAAAAAGATCCCATTTAAAAAGCAAGTTTTGCACGCCATCAGGTCATGCTTGAATTGCCGAGATTTTCAAGATTCGCTTCGTTTTTTTAGTACGCCCATTTTGTGAGGGCGTGTTGTAAGCTCTTATTCGGGGATTTGAGGTGCTAATTGTTCGTACAAAGAAGCAAGAGCCGTTTTTTTTGTTAGTGCATACTTTACAACTCTGAAATTATTTTGCAAGTACAAAGGATATTTTAAGAGTCAAAGACATTTTCCTGCCTTCCAGCTTTCAAATCGCTAAAAAAGGTTTGTTAAGACTACGAGCTGCTCAGGCAATTCTGCTTAGATTAAATGATGGCAAAAATTAGCAAAACCCATTTACACTGCGAGTTTCTATTGTTAGGGCTCAAACTACAAGAGGCACACCGTGGAAGCACCGTTGCTCGACCACCGTTTGGGAGTGGGAACGCTACGGAGAAGGCTGGGAAATAAAAAGGGGAGTTTCTCCATTCCTACAGCAGCAGCGGCTTGTAGAAAAGGGTTAAATTCGTCCCCAAAAGACAGTTACTGAGCGTTTTGTATATCTCGAAAAAAAATTTTGAGGCTAGAAGAGAAGCGTTACAGGGATCTGCGCTATAGCAAAACTTCTACTTCACCTCCCAGCCTTAGCTTTCATCGTGAAAATGAAATGCAGTTTTTAAAACTTTTATTTTGATGGCACTTTTTTTTAATAGAAACTAAAAAAGTTGAAAAGCAGTTTCACTCACCCTTTTCCCTGGAAGGGCTCCGACCACCAATTTTCTCTCCCTATTTTCCCGTAAGAGAGAAAAATAGGCTTCACCTCTCCTTACTACAATTTCCACTCTTTCCTCAAAAGTCCTCTTTAGTTTTCTTCGAGGAGGACGGAGGGGAACAACGCTTCTGTCTCCAGCCGAGGAGCACTTAAGGGGCACTTCAGGTGAAGCTCAATTAACCTTAATTAAGAATAGCCTAATTAAGGTTAACCTAGCGTTACTCATGGGTAGGCTAACTTTTGTTACCAGGGGTAATTGTCCCAGAGAACCGGAATGTGGCTCCTCGCTGAGCCCTCCAATTTTCACTTTGTAGTTCAATTTTCAGATTCTAGTGTCTTCTGAGTGGTGATCTAGGCACTAGGCTAAATGAAAAAAAAAACTGATTTCATAAATCTTTTTTCGCATTTTAAAATTTCGTTTTTGTAAGATTCAATTTGAAAGTTACGACCTCACTCGTTCAAAATACCGTTCGGTTTTTAATGATTGAGTTTCTGTTTTTGTAGGAACGCTGTGGACTTTGTGTCATCGAAACGTTTGTGTCTTCAGATTGAACATTGTCAAGTGCCTTTTGTGAAACAGTGTGAAAAACTAAAACTAAATAATTACAACTTTCAAAGCTTACTAGAGAAAGAAGAGAAATTAGCTATTTTTTTAAAGCCTAACTAAAGCTATACTTAACAACGTTACAAGTGAAAGCAAAAAGTGACAATAAAGCGGAAGAAAAGAAAGTTGAGTGAAAGTTGACAATATTGAACCAAAAACACTTTTAGTAATGTGAATTTGATACCGTCTGCTACAGTTCTACAAAATTTAAAGGTAATTTTGTTACTTTCTTTGATTTTTTGGGAGGCAATACACAAAATTATTCTTTTCTTCAAAATGATGGTTTAGCTTAAGATGGTTTTCAAATTAATTGTGTTTGAGTAGATTTAAATCTTAAACGGATTTATGCACGTTGATTTCCGCAATGATTTAAAAGTTGAAAACTAAAGGAAGGTTTCACGGAATCAAAGGCTGCAGAGCGGCCTAATAATGCTGTCAACTTGTAATTATTGGCCAGTTTTAGGTAATTATTTTGTTTCAGTTTTTTTGTGCGCCGAAAGAATCTTGTATTCTGCGTTGTAGTTTGTAGTTCTGAGCTACACATGAAGTGTACGTTTAGGTTTTTTTAAGGCCTTTCCTTTAATGATGCTAGGTTAACTGATGAGAGGCCAATTAATTAGTAGGCAGAGAGCGAGATTTGTACTCTCAATTTACGATCATTCCTTTCCTTACTCACATGCAATCTTCAATACACATTTCCTTGAAATAATTAAAAAATATCAAATTTTTAAAACACATCTTTGCCAATTCGCGAAAAAATAACATCTCATCAAATAAGCTTGTTTTCTACTTTGGCCGCAGTTTTAGGTTTATGTAAGTTTGACAATTTTTGATAAGTATTTGCCATAAGTTTGAGAAGTTTTGACGAGCATTGTCTTAAGTTGTAGAAGTTTAGTATATAAGTTTAGTTCTTAGTTTCAGTAGAAGATTTGTCACGTTTGTCAAGTCATATTTTAATTGAGAAATTTTCATTTGAACAAATGCCTGGAAATAATTAGTAGTAAAGTGAGAAATAGTTGGTTAAATCGAGGTCGGTCATTGTACTCTTTATGGTTCGCAGTTAAAAACTTGATCCATTTTATTGGTTAGCCTTAAGTAAATACGGAAATTCATTAAATCATTTATATGGAAATTGGGAAGGTAGACTATCAACTTTTGAAGTTTTGTACTGATTTCGTTCAGAATCTTACTCAAGTTCTTGTGGGAAAGTGCTACGAATTGGCGTAACTCAAATTGCCAAGCGGCCAAGCCCATTTCGACAATGAATCTGACAAGAATGTGGCTCTTAAGAGAGGCTGAATTTTAATTTAAAGTTGATTTTGATTTGCTGATCTCTTGCCGGTGGTGAGGCTCGTTTTGAAAATAAGTCGTAAATTAGTTTTTCCACTCTTTTGCGCACTTTTCCGTTGATTCCGTGAGGAAGGGTCGTTTGGGTTCTGTTCTATCAGAGCACTTGATCACTGGAAGAACTGGATTATTGGAGGCTCACAAGACAATTACTGAGGGAAAGATGCGGATTTGGGAAATGAATAATGGACCCAATTCTTCCTTAGTAAATTCCACCACTTGATCTTCTCGAAAGCGAAAAAAAAGTTTCCTATTAATTATTACACGCCTGTTTCTCATAAATTAGGAATTGGAGGCTGAGAGACTTAATCAACTGCCCACTCCCCAAAACCCAAATCTCAACTTCAGAAGCACCCGCGTTCTAATTTTTTGCATTTTAATGGCCATTTCTGTAGATTTGAATTAATTTTTGTAATCAATTTTTACAAACCTTTTATAACTGAATGTTTTGAATTTTGTAAAGCGAGTTTTGCCTTCAAGATGCCAAAATTTGTGGTTATCAGACAAACAAGCCCGTCCTTGGATGGGTGACCCTTGAACGAACAGAATTTTCCATATTCAATAGTCAAAAATTTCTCAAAATCAAAATTTTGAGTTGCGCTGAAAGCATAGAAAATTACAAAATCCAATTAACCCGTCCTCGGGCGTGTGTAAGGCTTGTTTAGATTTTTATGGCTAAATGATTAGGTTTGTTTTTAGAATTTTTTTCTACTTCTGGACAAACATTTACATTAGAGTTAAATTCAAATTAGGACAATTAGGCATTTTTTTAAACTAGCCCGATCGTATTGAAATTTTGAAAAATTTTGATATATGGAGCAAGTTTTTTTGTGGGCGTTGTTTTTTAGCAACAAAAACATTGTGAAATTGACTAAGAGATTTTGAAAAAGGCAAATGAATGAGTTTATGGAAGTAAGAGGGAAATAATTGATTTTTCTGTATTTTTGCATAAGATTTGAAGGTTAATTAGTGTCAACGGAGGGAAATAAAATGGGAATTATGAGGGTTCACCTTCCTTTCGCAATCTGTGAAGGAGCCTCAAAAGTGGCCAAGTGAATTGTTTTTATTGTTATAATGCATTAGACAATGTGTAGCAGGGTAGTGAGTAAGGAGTAGGAGGTTTTGCTTCTTAATGAGTAGTCAGTGCCAGATACCATAAATTTACTCAAAGGCTCCAAATGTCAATTTTGGGTTAGAATTGCCCTGTTTTGCGCTCAGGCACTTCATCTGAAGAGGAGAATCATAAATTGTTGGAAATGGGAAACCAGTTTTTGAGTTGGATTCGGGCGTTGGCGGAATTGTTATACTTTTTACTTCGTCTTGATAATTCTGCCTAACTTGCTCATTGATGCTTCTCTCTACGTAAGTGCTAAAGCATTGGAAAGTCAAAAGAATTTTAGATTTGTGGAGGTGAGAAAATGTTCTTGAAAGAACTAGATAGACTGAGCCTCTTAAGTGGGCAAAGGAGAAAACACAAGTTGAATAATAAAAGGGGAAAAAAAGTTGAATTTGGTTTTGAATGGGCTGAATGCTAAAAAATAACGCGAGGAGAGTCAAGCCGTTTCCTGATTTCTGGTGCAGCATAATTGAAAGTCAGCTCGTGTTCCTCTCGCTGTGACCACTTCGTCAAAGGGGCCCTTTATTAAGGGGCTCTAGAAGAGTGGTGATGAGCAGAATTGGACCAAAAATCAACTCCACTATTTCATTCTCACACTTGTTCTCTTCTTTTAAGGGTCAATTAAGGGTCAGATTAAGGGCCGAGAGATTTATTCGGGACCCTTTGAGAGGACGTGGACTTTGGTTGTGCTGAAGATCAAAATTAGAGATTAATTCGTTAATAATTGCTACCTGGGCCCTGTGTTAATTACTGGGCAAATCAAGAAAAAAAAACAGTTTGAAAAACAACTGAATAAGTGGAATTTCGAGTTCTCAGAAAAACGAGGAAGCAGTGTCTATGCATGAGATTGGAATTAGCAAAAGTGGCCCAGTTTGTGAAGACGACGAGTTGATACAATTAAAAATTTAAGTGAAAATTATGTAAATGAGGCTGAAAAATGTTCATTAGTCGTCTTTTTTTTTTACATGGACGACATTTTTATAACTGCGTAGTTTGCAAAAGCGTTGTTGTAAGATGCCACTATTTTAGCCCTTAAAGGGGGAGAGGGTACTTGAAGATTTGAGATTTTGGAAATAGTAAGAAAAAAAACTTGAAGCAGTGGTGTTTCAGAGATGATAACAGAGATTTAAGTTAGTAAAAATAAGAATCTGGAGAGAAAATGAATAACAAATTGCTTAAGTACACGTCTTAAGGGTCCCTGAAAGGGCTCAAAAATCCTGGAAAAGAACCTGTTCTACTTTGAATTCTCCTTATTCTTGGCTTTTCTTACCAAGATATTTCAAATCTTATTTACTTTTTTTCCTTTTAAAAAATAAAAGAACAACTTTTCCATTAGGAAAGGGTTTAATTCTCCAACTTTGTAAAATGGAACACGTCCCCTTATCACATCTCTCTCCGTTTTCAAGGCTTTCGTTTTCTGTTCTAAAAGGGCCTATTTAAAGCAGAAAAAACAAGTTTTTTTAAAATTACTTTTTTTTACGGAAAATAAGTAGGATCAGGAGAGATTAGGGCCCAGGACGACGTGTCTCCCTTAACAATGCAGAGGAGGCCAAGGGCTCTCTCTCCCTTATTTCCCTGGAATGGAATTAATAATAATAAAAAATAGTTAATTTTTATGCATTTCCTTTAATCTGACGACGGAACCTGCCTCCCCTCCTCAACGCGTTTTTGGGAGGGAGAGACGAGAATTAGGCATAAAAATTTGAGTAAGGGAGCCCTTAGAGCAGGAGGCAGATGTTTCCCGGCTTCCTATTATTTTTATTTCCTATTATCATTAGTGCAGCAGTGTACAGTAATAGGGAAGTGGCTTTACCTGATGCATAGGAAATTGGATAGAAATGAGCCTTGACTTTGCTCGCTTGCTTTCCTGAAAAAAAAATTAATTCAGAAACTTTTTTTTAAACAAAAAAGTACAGAGGGACAGAGGGAGGAAGAGAAGCTCGAGGGCCCTTTTCTCTATTCAGGAAACTTAAGGGGGCCCTTATCATTTGTTTCAATCTGCTTGTTCCTCCAATTCTTCTGTGTCCAATTATGACTGAACTTAAGGGTAACGTCCAAAAAATGAGCACTTCCAGATGCAAAAATTTAAAATTACGCATAATAGGAACTAATCATGCGAATTTTTTTTACATATTCTTTGTCTCTTTGATGTCATTCAATTACTCGAAATTGCATCCTAATATTATTCAATGGTATTTAGCTTTCGTCGTGATCGCCTAAAATAGTTTTTTGTTGGAACAATATTATTATTTTGAACGGTGGGCTTCCTATTTTTCAATTTTACACAAACCACTAAATTTAACAATTTTCATGAATTCGATCTGATGATACGCCAGAAGAATAAAATTTTTATGTGGCGGTAGGAACATTAGAATGACAGATGCATCATTGTTTTTGGCTTGGATTTTGTTCATTTTGTTTTAAATTAATTAATTAGATTCAAGTCAATTAAATTAATTGGGAGTGCAAAATAAATTGCAAATTAATTATTGCAAAAAAAAAAAAAAAGATTTCGCTTAAATTGTAAAAATTTGAAAAAAAAAACGTTTGAAAAAAAAGAAAAGTTTGTCTGTTGGTTGATGAAAAAAAAGTAGAGGAAGAGATTGAAGGAGATGCGGTTTTTTAGTGTGAATGAATTCAGATGGTGTTAGTCTGGTAGTGAGGTGCAAATGCGTGTAATAATGCTAATGTAGTACAGAAAGTTTTTTTTGCGGGAGCGCGTGGGGACTTTCCGGGTATCTTCCCGAGAACGCTGGTAGTGCTAAGAGCTCTCGGATGCGGTTCATCTAGAAGATGCTTTAGCTCTAGAACATGTTTGAACATTCTAAGAGTCAATTTAGAATCCCACAACATCCCATAACTTAGGCGATCCCGCGGCCGGAGACAGATTCAAAAGATCCGCGTCCTCCGCCTGCGCCTTTGTCTCTTCTTAATGAGTCGACGTGTGCGACGGGCTTGGCTCTCAATTCCGACTTTGTAAGAAAAAAAAAAGAAACTGAAAGCGAAATAGTTTCTCGTTAAAATTCGTTCTTCAAATGGCAAGATTTTGTGCCAAAAATTTACCATAATTATCCTTAAGAAGTTGTTCTGAAACTGTATTTTAGCTATAATAGTTTCTGCTGAAGTAAAACAATAATTTGGAATAGCTAATGACATTTGAAATTTTGTAAGAAGGCGCATTTCTATCAAACAAACTTACCTTTTTTAAACAACTCCTTTAGGAGCTTAAAAAATTTTAATTGCATAGAAGCAGCCAGATCATTTCCGGTTTGAGAGCACTAAACATTTATGCAAAAGTTACAGTTACGACGAACTTTGTGACTTTTTATTGTTCGATGCCGCTAATCTCCTAATTTTTGCCAACGTTTCCCACTTTTCGCTACATTTCCGTCTGTCACTCATCAAAATCTTGTGGTTTTAAACTTGTTTGTCTAGTAATTGTTTGTTGTAAATTTTTAATTGAAGCAACTCTTTTTTTGATTAGTAGTTTTTTTTCCCATTCATTTGGGAAGTTTCTAGGATTCAAGGCAAAAGTTTTTCATTTGGAGCATTAAAAGCCCTAGACAAACTTCCTCTCTGCCTCTTTTATACTTGAATTTCTACATTGACGTAAATTGCTCCATTTTTATTTTCCTCAATTGACTCCATTTTCCCTTGAATTAAAATTTAGAAAATACGTTTTCAAGAGTTGGGGTTTAAAAAGGAAATAGTTAAAAAGAATCAAAATCTTCTTTTCAAAAGTTAAACCAAAAGAAAAAAATTTGCTTGGATCAAGCGCCATTTGAAAAGTTAGGCTGTCAACTCTTAGGTCAATTCTATGGATTGCTTCAGTTGTTGTAAAGTGGTATTCTTTCCATCAAATTTGGGTAATTCACATATTTGCGATGATGATGTTTAATGTTATTTTAAATGTGATAGTTATATAGATATATGTAAATTAGGCAAAAGTAAATAAAATGTGGAGAAATCCATTGCGTTTTGGCCTTGTAAACCGCTTTTGAAGTGATTTCTTCACAGTTGTTGTATTTTTGAACTTCCTCTCCCAAATGACTCCACTTGATAAATCTCGTGTAAGCATCAATTGCTTAAGTTTTTCCCTCTAGAATTGACATTCTGCCAAGCCCATTCCCTTATCTTTTTTTTATTTTTGTATTCTTCCATGGATTCTGTAAAGGGGGAAAGGAGTAATGACGAAGGAAACATGTAGACAAAGGGACAATTCATCAATGACACGGCCAAAAGCACTTTTTTGCACACAACATGCCTCTTCAATCAATTCCTCAATATACTCGCAATTTCAAAGGCAGGCTTCTGCAAACCAAGTCTAAATCTTATAATTACTTTATATTTGCTTCGAATTGATACTACCCCTGATCAAGGGAATCCAACATTGAAAAAAAAATGTGAACCAAATTGGAGCGGTTTTAAAAACTTGTATTGGTTCACTGCCGTATGGAGAAATTCTTTAGAAATAGCACCCGAAATTGCCTTGAAAGTTGCTTCAAGCAGACGTTCGTTTATCAAAAATTAAAACCGAGATTTTAAATAACTTTTTTCGTAAAACTTGGAAACATGAGCTTATTTTAAAAGTTGTACTATTTCAGTGCCGTTTGGAATGTTTTTTCAATACAGGAAGCATATTAGGCGGGGCTTGTTTTTGATTTTACTAGTGTATTAGAAAATATTGAATTAGAATTAAAATATTATAATTTTGAAATTGTAAAAGATTTAAATGAACAAGCTGATCACGGTTGTCATTTGGCGTATTAAAAATAAAAAAATGGCGATATTGACGCCAAAATTTGTGAGTAAATGTGTCTGGTCAAGGGTTGAAGAGGTCGAAGTGGAAGTTTGTTCTATGGTAATGGCCTGGCTAAGGCCAATTAAAGTGGGTAGTTTGGCAGTGAAATGAGAGACAAAGGAATCCCAGAAGTGGTAAATGGTAATTTGTGAAATAGGAAGAAAGAGCCATAAAAGTAAGAAAGGAGATACGGAGAAGTGGGAGTAATTAAAAGAGGCCTAAGATATTAATGGATTAGTTGGAAATTATGTTTAGTTTAAAAATTTGCAAAGGGGCTTTATGAGGGCATTGTCCAAAAACTTTTATTAAGTGTTGGATTTCAAACTGCAAAAATTGGGGCTTTCGAATCAGCGATAAATTCCAGTCGAGCGAAGGAAAGCGATTACAAGCCATCTGCTCTCTGTTCCCACACCTAGTCACAACTCTACACAAATGTGAGTCAACCAACCCAAAAAAAAATACAAACTTGTAATACAAGTGCACCAAATTTTTAAGACTGTTTTTTCTTTAATTTTGAAAATTTTCCAAACTTATAAAAGTCGCTGAAATCAAATTTGAAAAATTAAAGTTCGATTCCTAGCAAAATGGCACATATTCCTGAATTCCTATGAAACGTAAAACTGCAACTTATGAAAAAATTTTCATGACACAGGTTTTGGGAATCACTATTTTTATTAAAAAAATTTGAAACATAAACAGCATATATTTAAAATTTAATAAGAACTTTGGAAATTCTAAAATTTCATCTCATGAGATTTTTGTTTCGTAGCAATCATTATTCAAATTTGAAAGATGTAAAATGGGATTTTGACTGAATCATATACTTTGTACATTTGTATTGATTAATGATTTTCCTACCCTTATCCCCTTCTATTTTTTGAAAACTTTCCATTTCTTTGGGATGATGTGAGTTAGCGGGGATGATTATGCAAATGATTTATATGGATCTCTAACGAGGAAAAACTCTTTTTTTCAACCCTTCTCTCTCTCTTGAGTCAATGTGACAATGAGCCCCTCTTTAGCATTTTCCATTTTGAATTTTCAAAATTTTGAATCCTGGAAATCGTCCGTCGTCCTCAATAGTCCCTTCCGCTGAAAAGTGCGTATGAATATGAATGATCAGCAGCTTCCCTTACGCAGAGCCCTTAAGTGCACTTCCCTCCTCATCTCCATATGTTATGCAAAACATTTATTTACAAAATAAAGAGTTCTCTTCTCTTTGAATTTTTCCTTTTTGAATTTTCACTCTCACTTCATTGCTTGATTTATGGTGATTTTAATGGGAGAAATGGGCCTTGGAGAAAGCCCGGTGCAGAACCAGGACTTTTTCCTATTTTGAATATAAGAACAAAATGCAAGGGGAATAAAAGGAGGACTGAATTATGCGAAAAAGGGTTCTTTTACAGCCAAGTACTTTCAAAACGTCCAACTTATTTTGGTCATTATCATTTGAATTTTAAGGGCCTTTGTTTAGGGAAAAGATAAATGATCTCGGAGGAAGTGGGGGTTTTAGAAAATGGAAATTTCGAGCATTTTTTTTTCCAAAATTAAACATTTTTTTTTCGTAAATGAAAACGAAACATTTTCTTACTAGAGAAGTAGAAATACAGACCGTTTTTTCTTCTCCTTTTAGGACACGTGAGTGACACCGTTGACGAAAGGACAAGTGGATAATTTTGCAAAGGAATTGGAAAATAAGCGAAATGTGATTGGGAACATCGCAGCTGAAAAAATTGGCAATTGCTTTGAATCATAGTTTTCCAAGGCTTTTTAGCAGCATGTCCACCGTGGCGGACAGCTACTTTGTCAACGGTGGAACACGGCGTCAAAGCAGAGGACAACGCACTTCTTCTACCACTTCAGGTAATTTGCCCGTTCTATAATATTATTAGAATTAAAAGAAAACTGCCTTGTTTTTACTCGTTCTAAAATATCTAAAAATTAGAAAAAAGACATTCATGTTCTTTATTTCGAAATTCGCACATTTAAAAGATGTAACTTTGAACTTTAGATTTTCTCACGTTTGTGAACCACGGCGATTTAATTGGTGGCGCTCAAATTAACAAATTGTCTTTTCAAAACGTGTGACAAAAATGCTTCGATTTTTTAAAAATTCCATTTATATTTCAATTAATTTCAATTTAGTTTCAGTTAAATTTAAATTTTAAATTCAACTTCTTAAAATTCAAAAGTTTTTTTTATATTGAAGCTTGCTCGATGGGAGATCCAGAGAGTCATGGACCCAACTTATCAGAGGATGACACGAGGAGTTGTAACAGGTTTGAATGAATAACGCATAAATATTGTCGTATATCAAAAGGTCAAGGTCAGAGGTCAAAGGCAAGATATTCTCTTTTCCTTGACTTTTTAGCGAGATGGGCTCTGAAGTGTGTAACGTCAGAAGTNATTCTCTTTTCCTTGACTTTTTAGCGAGATGGGCTCTGAAGTGTGTAACGTCAGAAGTAGGCCAATGCATGGACAGAGTGAAGTGCAGGAGGAGAAAGGCGGGCGGAAGAACAAGAGAAAGAACTTTATGCCGAGGAACATCGTGGAGTATGCCGGTTCCGATGAGGAGGAGGACCATGGTCATGGCCATGGACCAGGACTGCGGTCATTTTTGGACCAAGGTCAACTCAGGTCAACGCCCGACTCGGGGTCAATTCACAGTCCAGGAGCCGAGGAGAGTGACGAAGAGGGTGCCGACACGCCCCTGGACTTGAGTGAAGTACAAAACAGTGAGTTACAGAAAGTCATTTAACCTTCAAAAAGCCTAAACAATTTAAACACAGAAAACGAGCGAAGTGATAAATTGAGCTTTTCCTCGAAATTGTAAACGGACATTTTAAATAAACAAACAAAATTTCAGAGGACGCATTCTTAGAATTTTACTTAGACAAATTTCACCGTGAAAGACAGTTCCTTTAAATCGCGGCAAATTTTTAAAATTACAAAATTTTAAGTACCGTGTGGTCATCTGCTAATTTAAAATTGCATCATTGACTACCCTCCCATTTCTACAAGCTTCGGATATTTAAGATTTAGAAAAATACCGAAAATAAACTAACTGCCAAAAGTCTAACCTAAGAATCATACTGATTCAAAATTGCAAACTAGCAGATGACCACACGGTAGAAATTGGCTTATCTTCAGTTCTGTTTTCCTTTTTGCATTATTTGTGAAAGGTTCTGTATACAAAATATTAAAATGTAGTTACTTTCTCCAGTAGGAGTTAGGAGGAGAAAGTTCTATTTTTTGTCATTTGGTGAATGCTGCTTGATTGCTTTACCCGGAAGTGGTGGCAGCATGTCCACTTTTTGACCTTTGTTCTATTTTTTTCAATTTTTTAAAAACCTGTTCTAAAATTATAGATTCAAAACATCTGTGGCGAAAACCAGATTTCATGAACGCTTCCTCAATGTCATTCCCAGGAGCCTCCTTTCTCCACGCATCTCGTCCAGATCTCCTCCCCAGCCCCAACCCCCCGCAGTCCATCAACCCCCAACCCCCCTCCCATCCCTTCCTACCCTTCGTACCCATGGACCTTCGTCTCTCAGCCTTGGCCAGCCTCGCTGACCCTGAAGGGCCCATGTCCGGCCGAAGGGCCTCCAGTGACCAGGAGTATGATGACAGTGATGACGCCATGGACGAGTCTGAAGAAGGGTCTCATGTCAACTCCATCTCCAGTGTCAATGGACATCACCTTCTTCAGAAGGAGAGTCCAAGGGGCACTCGACCTCTGACCTCGAGCTCAGCGTCCCTTCTCAGCGATTTCGCAGAGTCGACAATGAAGGAACTGATTGGATTGTACGGAATCGCTGAAAATCTGCGACAAGGTAAGCGTAAAAGCTGTTTTGAGATTTTTAATTTTGGGGGTTTTAGGAGTGTAAAATGTGTGTAAAATTTATGCGAGAACATGCCTCTTCCCTTGTCAAATTTATTTACTTAGGATTCTCTTCTATGTTAAATGGCCTCATACGTTTTCATTCACCATTTCTCTCCCCTGTTGAATTTATTCTGAGGCAGTGGCTGGGCGGTTGAGGCTACTATTACGAAAAGTTGTCAGTAAAAAATCATCCCCATGCTTATGCTCATGGCCAAAGAATTGTATACGCTAGTAATTGCTTTAATTAGTATAATTACTCCCCTCACTATCTTCACACTTGCTCAATTAGGCAGGGCATTCACAACCAAGGGAGCTGGCAACCCAACCGGAAAAACAAAATTTTTGTTACACTTTTTCACTCTCCCATCATTTTTTTTTGTTAGTCAATTTGACTAGAAATTACTGGACAAGCAATTTTTAACACTTAAATGGACTACAGAGCGTTTTTTAAAGCAGGGATCTATAGTTACCTTTCTCAGAAACCCAGCCTTTATACGAATACTTAGCCGTTTCTTTTACTGACGCCAAGCTTAAACAAGCTACATTTTAGTTAAAGGTTCGACTACAAGTTACTGAACAAGGAAATTTTCACACCTGAATGCTCTACAGAGCGTTTTTTGTTTTCTAAAAAAAATGAAGCATCTCCAAACGTTTTCCACAAAATATAAGCTCGACTTTTGTTCGTCGTTTCATTGGTTGAAGCCACGTTACGGAACTTGCAAATGGTTATTTTAATATCTAAATTTAAATTTAATTTTTAGCTGGCGTTTAGCCCTGACAAACTTAAAGCAGTTTTGAGTTGAATATGTAAAAGTTGAGTTGAGTAAGGTAGGATATTTTTTTTGAAAATTTTCTCCATTAGTGAGCTATTGTGAAAGGCTCTGTACTTTTAATGCTTCTTCCTTGGTTTACTTTTGAGGGATCAAGGATGATCCTGCGAATTTTTTGGTTAGTGAAGCTTTATTGCAATTAATGCACAATTTTGAGTGAAGCTTAAAAAGTCCATTATTCGTCGTCGAAAGTGGGCCAAGTGAAAAAGGAGTCTTCGTCAGAAGGGTTTGTTTAT
>VYYI01001243.1:0-20941 GCA_021029175.1 Bilobella aurantiaca
ATTGAGGCCAAATCAGAATAAAACAAGGGAATTTTACCCTTTAGTCCAGTAACGTTGTAGAATAAAAAAGTTAAGAAAAAAGAGATTGAATTATGTACACGATGTGTGTTGTCATATGTGCTTTGTTCTTGATCTGTATTTTGGATGGCGTTCTGTTGATCTGGGCAGCCGGGAAGTCAAGAGGTGGTTGTTGTCGTTGCAGTTGCAGGTCCCGTTCTGCCACGTAAATTGTTAACGCTTTGGCCGACTCTTGCACTTGACAAGCGGGCTTGGGGTAAATGATATTAAGTTCGTTTAAACAAATGTTGATAAATTGAATTTTACTCTTATTGACTATTGTTAGAATGGAAGTTATGTTGTAATTTTACTCTAAAAATTTAAATAAAATAAAATAAATTGCTAAACAAATTATTCTTATAAGCAGATTTTTTTCAAAATGCCCATAGTCCGCTCTCGAACGTATTTCCTGGCGTCTTAAAACATCTATAAAACAAAATACGTTAGATACGATACGAACCGGAGCAATAGTCCCATACACTTAAGCAAGTACGACTAGCTAAACAAGCCCTACTGGCACGAGGATAGTATGTTAGGCTAGCACATTTAGTGCTTGACTTGAAAAATATGAAAATATTTGGTTTGTTTGCCTAGTTATTATTTAAAATTTGGTGCATTTCTGCCGAACATTTTTTTGTTGCCAAATTCAAACATTTGAAGACTGTTATTTTATGTAGCTGCCTATTTTGCCTACAAGTAGTATGGCATAGTACATAACGCACCGAAATATTCCATTGTAAGGTGTGAACAATGGGGATTAAGCTTGGGGTGATTAGGTGGGGACTACATAATCCGCACAAAAGAAATGAAAAAGAACATCGCTCTTTGCTTCCTCACAAACACAATGTGTTAACAGATTTTCTTTTGAAATTGGACTAGTTCAAATCCCTTGTTGACATTTCCAGATGAAAGGAAGTCCTTTATTCTCCAAGCAGAATTACCCCAAAACTACACAATTTAAATGCCGCATAAACCCACCTTCCGCTATAGCGCCTCCAACACGCAGCCAAAGACTCTTTCAGAAGCCTTGTGTAACAAAGAATTCATATTAGGGCGACGGAAGGGCCCTTGACTTGATCCCTTTTGAAGGGCTCAAGTAGTGTGAAAATGCCTTTGTGACAATAATGAGATTCCTTCCATTGTTACGCCTCTCCAAGTTCAAGTACGTCTCCAAACAAATCACTTTAGGGTTATTCTAAAGATTGCAAACTATTTATTTAATTTTTGTTAAATTAAAATCTTTAACATTAAAAAAGTCAAATAATATTTGGATACTACATTACTACTCATTATTTCTTTTAGTGAATGTCGCTTCATTTACTCATTATTCTAACTACTAGGTAAAGTTAAAAAGTTGAGCCACACAATTTCAATTTTAAAATTAGGAAATTACTTGAAATTAACAAATACCGATGTAGATACGTATTATACTATATAATAAGAGGCACTTCGTGTGCCGTGGTCAGGCACTATTGCAAATACGCGAAGACAGACTCAATACAAGGGACTACTTAATTGGCTGATCATGCTGACCGAAAATAAATTATATGAGTACAATTCAATATTATTAGGTACGCTGAAGCTAATTATCACATTTAAATCGCTAAAAACTGGTACTAATTGGTTAGCGCAAGTAACAATTAGTAAAAATTAACTTTTGCATATTGAGTTTCAAGGGGAATTGGAAGGTTCTCATGTACGCTGAATCTAACTATGAGAGTTAAATAGGTATAAACTATTCCTAATTAGTTAATTGTAAATAGCAATTAATGACACTGATTCCTCGGAAATTTAGTCGCTTAAGGGTAATCCCGGTCTTAGGACGGGATTGTTACCTATGTAGATATGAATATGTATGAGGTTACTTCAATAAGTACGAATTTGTTGTATTGTTTTTTTTTAATTTTTTAGCATATTTTTGTATTATGACTTAAGTATATGCACATGAAAGCTTTTCATTGTTGGCCTAAATTAATTGAAGCTTAACAAAGATATACTTTAGGGATTCGGCGCAATTTGTACGTGCTACAAATATTAGAAAAACGCATATAATTGGCTGAATAACCTACTATTTGTTTTGTACCTTTATTACTACTATTTTATTATTAATTTATCTTAGCTAGTATAAAATTGAAGTAACGTACTTCAGAGCAAGTAATCGTTATGCACAAGTTGTGCAGCACAACCGAAGCGTCATTAAAAAAAACTGGCATACGTATCATATTCCAAAGAAAAATGCAAGATAAAATGATTTTTCCAGTGTCATAATCAGAATAATAAAAAATTGAACTAATTGAACAACAATGTCGAAATTCAGATATTACAACTTCATTCAATGGTTCGCTTATTATTACAAAACAGCGTCATTCTGAATAAGTAAATGACTAAATTCTGCAGGGAGCTTCTGGGTATTTTTTATTTGTGATGCTCGAGTGGATGGGTTTGTAGGGGTCGTTGTTAATCCCCAAGTGTCCCTATTATCCCAATTTGAGACATGTATCCCAAATCCAAATCCCAAAATCACAATCCCATAATGACTCTCCTTGAGATAAAAGTCCAAATGAGAGGACAAGGGGTTGGGATGAAGCGAAGGGAATGATTAGCTCTGCCTAGAACATTTTTCGTAGTTACTAATTAAAGTCCTCTGGAAATTCTATTGTTGAAGTGCCTTGGACGAGGGATAAATCCGAGACACAAATCATATTAAATTGGGATACCTGACACCCACTCTTGGGAGAGAGACGTAGAGCATTGAAATACATGGACTTAAAGGACCATTCGAGGCAGCTGCCTATTCTTTCTAAACGATTGAAATCTGATCCCTAATTTCGCACTCCTTTCTCCCATCTTCCACGCCAGACAAAAAAAAACTAAAATTCTAGGCCCTAGTTTCCACACCACACTTTTCCAGAGTTTAAGAACAGAACACCGCTTTTTAGTTGAAAAAATACTTGAGCGTCACATTACACAATTATTTCACACTTTTTAAGCTAAACTAGAACGAAAAAACTTTTCCAGCAATGAGAGTTGTTCAAATGAAATAGTTTCGACTCTAAAACCCAAATTTTTTTTACACAAATCGTGAAATATATCATAATATTTTAACTTCCATAATGTTATGCTCATATCTCATGCATTACAATTCTAAAAAATCATAAGTTTTTAATAGAATGTCTGTTGTAATAACTTATAACGACATTTTCAAAATTTTGGGAAAATGAATTACATTCTTTTTGTTTCTTACGTTGCTTTTGAAACAGAGGACAAATTCTAAGTTTTCATAGTGAGCGAGTTACATTAACATTGCAACATTTTTTTAAAATATAATTCTTACGCCATTAGTGCTGTTGATTCTAAATCACATTATTTGAATAGTTTTTAAATCTTGTAAGCCTTTCTTAGGAAATTGTGCTTTTCCGGATTGCCGATTTATTTGTATTTACTAGAAAAATACAATAGGCTTATATTGTGAACAATTGATTGCTCTCTCAGCCAGAAAGAAAAAAAACAATATTTAGATCAAGTGTTGATCCATTTGAGATCGTAAAGTACAGAATCTCGAAAAGGAATTCAAGAAAAAGAAGTCGAGATTAAAAAAGAATTATTGCTGAATCGAATAAAACTATTTTAAAAGTACATTATCAAATGATAAATTTTTGGCACAACTGGGAAAAGTTGACCTGACTGCGTAAATATGGTATTCCCTTCCTGTAATTTAGAGCTTTTAACTATATGGATAATAGTTTAATAACACCAAGTATTCTAGCGATTAATTTGAATTATTTTAGATTGTCGCTTGCGAATCGTAAATTCTAAATAGTAAATTATAATAAAATAGAGACTTTCTATTAAATTGCGACTAATAAAATTACTTCAAGTTTTTCTTTAATATGTGTTTTTATTTAAAGGTTGCATTATTAGCATTTCAAGTCTTCGTCATTGATTGAATTTATGTATTCAAAATGAAAAAAAAAATGTCAGATGATTGTCACCTCTTTACAAAAAACGTTAACCATTCAAACCCCGTTCTTTGTATTTTACAAGGGAGCAGCAGCGAGAAAATGAAATCTGACGCTTTTGTAAAGAAGATGAAAGTAAAGCGAGGTGTTGGTCCTATTTGAACGAAATTTTCCTTTGCTCTTCATCCCCTGTCACCCTTGGCAACCGTCCAAAAGGTCCCTTCAAGTCCCTCCCATCCTCACGCCCCATCAATTCCAAGTCCAGCCTCCTTTCCCTCCTTGCATTCTAAAAGACTAACGCTGCCAAAGTGATATGTCACTGCCTAAGACAACCGCTACTTGCGCTTCCAGATCCAGAATTTGAGATCTTTCAAGAACGTACAGCTCCTCATTAGATCTCAAACACGGATCCAGTTAACAAGTGAAGGGGTTCAATTAAAAATTTTTTTTTAAAAACTATGAGGGATTTAAAAAAAAACATTCATTTAGAAATGTAATTACTTTGAGGGAAAGTGCATAACTAAAAGTTGGAAGTTTAAGTGTTGCGAGAGAAAGCACTTTCGGTGAAAACTTTTGAAATTAGTGTTTCAGGGGAAAATAATTAACAAGAAAATTAAACAAAAAAATTTCAGTGTTACCTTTATGGCTCAATTCAAACAATTTAATCAAAATCAGTGATCCGACAGATTGGATTTGAAAGGGCAAAATTAAAAATTTAAAACTTGAAATGGAAGGGTCCCCTGCAGGTGTAAGTTCAGGAGAAAGCACAACTTCGGAACAAATTGATGGCAGAGCGAATCGAATCGTTTCTCCCGTTCCGCACCTCCGAAGTACTTACGATCACCTAGGGAACGGACATGGACAGAGCCATGTCCATGTGTCACCTTCAGTGCACCACCATCCCTTGACCTCACGCTATGTCAACGTCCTCTCTTCCTGCATGGAAGGGCACGGCTATGACCCTCTTCATAATAACTCTCTCCATCAAACCTCCCTACCTCCTATTTGTGAAAGCACAATAATTCAAAATTTTACGCGTGACAACGTACATGTTCTCAAACAGCTTGATAACCACGCAGGTGACAATCAGCGTCTTACTATTGGAAAATCCTCACTTTCACTAACTCAGGTAATTATGAATTTTTTAAATTTCATCTTGATTGATCATCTCATCAGAATAATTGATCCAGTAATGAAAAAGTCCAAGGAACCATTGTCTTCATCAAAAAAAAATCATTTTCTAAAAATTCCAAGAGCTTTCGTCTCAAAATGCATAGGGGCTTTAGAACTTAAATTAAACAATGACAATTAGCTGGCTCTGAATAATTCCATCACAAATTTTTTATAATTAATTTGTATTTGAAACTCACATAAGTTTGAGGTAAAACAACACTAATTATAACTGCCAGCTTTTGACGAAATTTGCCAACAAGATATCAGCGTTTCTTTGGGATAGGCATTGATGAAGACATCTAAGGATTAGCATTCTTTAAGAACTGCAATTAAACTACTTAATTAATTCGTTATCATTTAGTTCAAGGCAGGTCAGTCTTTAGAACATTCGTCTGCAATCTTTTGGAGTTAAATGCATAGTGCTCGACATGTTCCATTTTGCTTTTGATGATTCCCAGTACGCAGACACATTAAAGACGATTTTTTGTAGTGAGACAGTTCAATGTTCTAGGTATTGTTTCCTATTGAGTGCCTAATCGGCCTAGACGCATTTACAACTGCATTGACAGCATTATTGCATGTTTGGGTTAGATGTAGATGAGTCTCAATCTCTGATCATGCAGTTTTCTGTACACACTTCAGACCAATTTCGTTTTCAATGAGCACTAATTTGACGTATGAAGTATGAAATGATAAACAACAACCATTCCACATACAAAGATTGTGTAAATTTTAAAACGAAGCAATTTCACTGTACAATTTAATACCGCAACTACTGTATATTTTTAAACCTAAAAACTGAAAAATAAACGGTAGAATACGATAAAGACTATTATTTCGTTTCATTAGATTGAATGCATTTGTGAAGCAATGCTCCAGCGAAAGGACATTAAGCGTCTTGATGAATTTTTGAAACCAATTTCACATCGGCTTCATCTCGGATCTGAAGGAATTTACAGGGCAAGAATCCACGTTCTTTTTCATCGACAAAGCTTCGCTGAAATGTATAAATTAATGGAATCCTTTGACTACTCTCCCAAGTGAGATTCCGCAAAATTATAAAAATAAAACAACAAATCCGAATTGTTTCTTTATGATTCAAAAAATAATAATTCAACAGGTATCATACAGAAATGCAGGAACTTTGGTATCAGGCCCATTACAAGGAACAGGAAAACGTGCGCGGCCGAATTCTAGGTGCTGTTGACAAGTACCGAATTCGGAACAAGTTTATTTTGCCGAGGACTATTTGGGACGGAGAGAAGATGACTTATTGTTTCAAGGACCGGGCTCGGGAGGCCCTTAAGGAATGTTTTGATCGATGTCCCTATCCAACACCAAGCGAAAAGAAAGCGCTTTCCGAAATTACGGGCCTCACCTCAATTCAAGTCAGCAATTGGTTCAAAAATAAGCGCCAGCGACAGAGAACCCCGCAACCTAGGTATGTGTTTCAACTTTAAAAAACTTTAAAATTCTTGTGAAAGTAATTCAGAGAAAAATACCAAAAATTAAATTTCTTATTTCTGAAGGCCCTTTTTGTTCTAGTCCGCCATCATCTTTGAAGATGAATTATGAGTTGACCACATTTTAGCATTGTCACTTCCAATGAACCGACACTAGAAATCTTGGTTGAAAAAATAGAGCTCTTTTAAGTCAGGGGCCCTTAGAATACATAGCAAGGGTAACCTCTTGAGGAGCGACTGTAAAAGATACAGTTGCAGCGAGGCGAAAATGCCGGGCATCCTGTTGGACATGAATTTTAGGAGTACAAATCCGCAGTTTTAAAATTTCCTAAGGGTCCCCGACGATGCTGGAAGGGTAAGGGCACCTTCAACATGAAAGGGGCAGTGGTTGGGGCCCTTTCGTAACATCTGCATCACATACAGTTTGAGGCGGCGGACCACGATGTGAGGATGATTAATGGGCCTTCGAATCCCTTCTTCTCCCGTGATTAAGCATGGGACACTTACTTACACCCACAAAGTACCCTCCAAAAAGTCTGTTAGCTTCATCCACTTTCTTAGAAATCATGAAAATATTCTTAGGATTTCTTCTCCTTTATATAATTAGAAGTACTATTTGAAATGATTATTTTTTTCTCAATCGCTACCATTCAAATGAAATGCTGGACTATTTATTTGAAGTTTAAAATAATAATAAGTTCAACAGGGGTTTCCCAATCGTAGGACATTCTAAACATGGAAAAATATTGAATACATTAGTCATTGCAAATTTAAATATTATAAATTAATCAAGACGCAAAATTAATTGATGTACAAAATTTATAGCACTGATATTTGATTCAACTTGTAATTAAAGCGTTCCAATTCCAAGAGTATTGCGTGGCCTATGTCATCGTTTTGTTTGGAGTACTGAACTTCATATGACCTTTTAATTCAGGAAGTCTACCTACATTTGATGAAATTTGATTCAAACATTCGAATTTAATGGTAATACAATTGAGTCGGATTACTTGTTTTTCTTGACCCTGTGTCTTAAGAACAAGAAATACGAGAGATTATAATGATTACTTTTATCTTAAAATTCAGCTATCAATTATCATCAGTTTTCTGTGGGCAATTGTGAAACTGTGAAAAAATACTCAAGAATTGTGTTCTTTAAAAAAAATGGCCTTATGGAACAAATACTTGTTTTTATCACTATAAATTAAAAATTAATGTCGGTCAGACGCGTCAAAGATTTTCAAGGTCACTTTTAGTAATCGAAGCAAGGGTTTTCTACGAATTAAAATTTTGTGATTTTTTCTGATTCTAGGGAAGGTTGTGAGCTTGACCTTGCCGGAAACTTCGGACTCCAGAACAGTAACGCTGGACAACTTCGGGACGACGGAAATGAAGCTCTCTGCGACATGAAGCCGCTTGTCAGCTTCCGATCTCACAAGAAAATCAAGATGGTAAAACCGTTTGGGTCGGCCACGGTGGGCATGATGGATATGGGCCTACCAATTCCCCTGACTCGCAAAGATGCTGGCCCCACCTATAACTCACTTCCCAATGTTTCCATTTTGTCTAAAAATCATACTTCCTCCGTAAGTCACAATTCGGGACAAAGCGATTCAACAGGACTTTCGAGCACTGGAACGCCAAGCAACGGAATCAGCGTCATCCAGGCTCTTAACAATTCACAATTTTATCAACAATCAACCCATTACGAAACACTTTTGCATCATCAACCCACGAATTCATACTCACCGCATCACCACCATTCCAATTCTCCACATATTCTTTCTTACGGCTAAATAATATCTGGGTCATTACAATAAATGTAGCATTTTGTGATTTGTATAATGTAATAGAGCCTTGTTCAGTATTGGTTCATTTCACAAAATTCGATCAATTTTAATGGATTTGGATTCATACTCTTATTTTTTTGCAACTAATTAAATGTGATAAAAAACTCAACTTAGATTCCGTAAAACAAGTTCTCGCATTGCTTTAGAAAATATAAATTTGAATCATTTACATTACAATGCATAACACCTTCTAAGTTATAATTTTTGAAGAAAATTTAAATAAAGTTCACATTACTCTTACTCAAGTTTTGCTGAAGTGAATGTTAAATTAAACGACATTTACATTCAAATGTAAATTCGGAGCAATGGCTAATGAGAGGCAAGGTCAAATCAATCAAAGTAATATACAATTTCTTCCTTTTTCAACGTAATTGATTGCCGTGCAAGCAAGGGCATCTCCTTTTATCGGTGTCTCGTATGGCGTATCTAAGACGTCAAACACATTCAATGCCTTTGACGAAGGAATAGAAGGAAATTTCCATTTTCCCCTTAAAACTTATTAATCTGTTTAGTTGAGGCCAAACCTTGGAAATTTTTGTTAAAAAAATTCATTAAAAAGGAGGCAAAACATAAAATATGTAAATGAGCTAGAACATTAAGGTTGTCATTTTCTTTTATTAATTTTTTACCTTGTAACAAGTGATTTTTTTTTGGGGCGGTTGGACAAAAAATCTGATAATCTTAAAATTGATACCAAAAAAAAATGCTGATAGGCAAATTGATTCAAGTAGAATCTTCAAAGCAGGTTAAAGTCTAGAAAATTCGCTCCAGTCAGTCTCAAGTTTCCTGGAAACGTGTTCAGACGCTGTTAAGATTTCTGGAGAAGTGTCCAGACGCTGTTCAATCTTCTCGAAACTTGTCCAGGCGTTGCTGGAGAAAGATGGATCCTTACCTTTCTCCAGTGGCCACTCGGAAGTTTTCGGAACTGTACGAAACGCCGAGTCAGACGGAAGTGCTGGACAAAGAGACGGATCAACTGCTGGTTCCAATATTGAAGACGCTCAAGTACAAGTTTCGTGAGAACATAATGGACCACGGATGCGGTACTGGCCGAGTCGGATCCAAGTATTTTGTTCCCGTGGCTGAGCGGACCATGTCCCGGATCTACGCAGTGGACCACTCGGAAAGTATGATTGAGTACGCAAAAGACCACTACGCCCTTCCGGGTGTTACGTACTGGAGAACTGATTTGCTGGACAAGGACTTTCCGCTCGGGCATATTCGTTTCCACAAAATTTTCTCCATTCACGTCTTCTGCGTCATCGAGAAATGGCGGTAACTTTTAAAACCCGATTTAAAATACTCGGCTCGATGCCCGATAGACTTAAAATATTTTTGAAATTTTGAATTTTCTTTTAATTTCTAAAAACATTTTCTGTAGTGAAACTCTTCGGAAAATGTTCGACCTTTTGAGACCGGGCGGAATACTCACTGCGATGACCGTTGTCCAATCTTCTGATTTTTTCCATATCCTGCAGCATATTAAAGACCATCCAAAATGGAGCAAGCATGGCGAGGTGAATTCTTTGAAATAATTTCGAAAAATTCATTAAAAACTTTTTTTTTTCTTCTATTTTAATTCTAACTGTTAGGACATCGTTGTACCAGATTGGATTGTCAAAATGCACGATCCTGAAGAAATGGCTGAGAAGGCTCTAACGGAAATTGGCTTCAAAGTCCTTAGCATAGACACTCATAAGCGAACGCATACTTTTGCATCTGTCTCGGAAAGCGTCGGTAAGGGTTGTCAACAGTCGTCGTGTGGTCATCTGCTAATGTGAATTTTTATCATTTCTTCCTATACTACCATTGCCATTTCTACTTGCTAAAAAATAGAAAATTGAGAAATGAATAAAATTTCGAATTTAAAGTTTTGCAGATGACCACACTACAGATTTACATTTAAGTGAAATACAAAAAACTTATAATTTTAAATCTAATTTGTAATTTCCAGAGCTATACTTGGCTGCATATCCGGGGGCTCATGAGAAGAATTTGAAGCATCCGCAGCACAAGCATGACCTTCACGCTGACCTTGTCCGACATTCCCATGACCTTCGGAAGGATTGCCCTCATAACAAAGGGAAGGAGACGCACACTGTCTTCTATGAAACACTCATTTTTTCTGCCGAGAAACCGCGTCCTGCTGAAAATGAAACTTAAAGTGGTTTAAATCCTAAATATGCGTTTATCAAGAGATACTTAAACTTGAAAGAATATTTTTTTTTGTCTGATACGCGTATTAGTTGGAGTTTATTTTTGTTTTCAGTGATTATGTGAAAACTAAATTAGAAGCATTAAATAAAGTATAATTAAAGAGTGTATGCATATGCAGGATAATATATGACATAACAATAAAAGCAAAAGTGTTCAAAGTTTATATTTTATTTTTTGATGATGGGTTAAAATTTGGCGTAAAAATTGAATTTAATATTTCCTCCACTAATAGCGTCTTATTTCAGTGAAAAATGTATGAAAGAGCTCCCACAATCAACAGGTTTTCTTTGGCGAAAAGCTCATGCTACTTTTTGCTAAAAACATTTTAAGAAGCAGATTAAATGTTTGTGTCGTTGTTGCTTATATTGTGTTGCTCATCATTAGAGAAATACTTGCTGAAATTAGCCTGGTTTTAGTGCTCCCCGGGACTCACTCTTACATATACAGTTTTAAAAAAGTGAATCTTTCCAGTTATGCGTAAATTGGCAACAATTTAGCTCCTAATTAGTGCTAATTTGAAACACTACTTTTAGCTTCTGCTTCATTTAAGCTTAATTAATTGGTTCGCGTAAGAATACTGATCCATTTCAAACGTAGAAGTGAAATGAATTCCGCCGTTCCAATACTCACGTGTACGTTGTTTCTATTGCATTTTCTACTTGAAATACACGGTTTAGTGTCGCTTGTGACATGCCGTACGGTGCCTGGATGGAATCTGTATGTCACTTCTGAAGTTCCTGATTTCCTTACCGGTGAGTTCTCAAATACTAAAAGTTTACGTATCTCTTATAGTAATAAGTTTCAGCTCCGAATCCGAAAGAGAGTGACGAAGATGCGTCAAAATACAAGCTGGACTTGACGTATCGATCTTGTTGTGACTACAAGGAGAAATGTTACTTTCAATTAGAAGAGGCCAATACGCAACGAGGCACTGATAGAAGATGTTACTACTACGCTAACTGCAACCCAGTGGATTCTAAAAATTTGCGAATTTGGCGAAGATACACCAAGGGATGGAGAACAGAGCTCTATTGCGAAAACGTTAATGATGGCGGATATATTCCTATGAAATTTTGCGAAGGCTAGTACAACATCTATTCCATTTAGCTTATAGTTAAAGCTGACAGTAAACCTGGCTTTGAACGCTAAGTGTATGCGTTTCCGAACCCAGCTTGCCAACCTCATCTCTAATAAAGTAATTTGTATTGCAGAAAATAATTTGAATTTATTTTTATTTTGAAATTGCGTTACTGACTTGACTAATGCAGGTTCGGAGAAATGTTTCAAGCAATCACAAGGGGCGACCGATCTGCTGCAATGCTTGAATGATGCATTGGGACCATCAATGGGCCATTCCGGATTCTTCAGTAAACAATTTTTTCCGTATGCCGAGCCAATTATATACAAGAAGCATGACTCTGTCACTGTCACAAAATTTGTACTAACCAATTCCGGAAATATTGTCAAAACGTCGAATATACCTTATGATCCATATGATGGCAATTAATTAAAAGGATTCATTTACGCAGCCTTTCCTTAAGTGTGGCAGTAGGTTATTATTCTATTTTGTAGTTATTTTCCGCCCTATTAATACGCTTTCAAATTCAGCCCCCAATGAACGATTGCGTTTTCGCCAAAATATATTCAAACCGTGCAAATACTAGACTTTTATTATTAATATTTATTATTAACATGCCATGATACATAATACAAGTCGCATTTAATACAGTTAGTTCAATATGCAACAAGTTTGACATGGACCACTTTTTGAAAAAAAAAATCTTTGTGTTAGCGGAGCAGCGTTTCGAAGTGTTGAATAGTAAATTACATCACTGTTCAATGAAAATTAATGGTACGACGGGGGTAACAGAGACAATGGAGTTACATATTTACAAAGAAAACAAAGCATTTAGAATTAAGATAGAGCGGTGCATCTTATACCATGAAAAATAAATTAAACATGGCCTTCAGCAATGCCATTTGTAGTCAGCCCATTGTAACATTTGGCAAAATATTTAGAAGCCACTTTGAGTAGCTATAATGTGTCGACTACTTACTATTTGCTTGGTAGTGTGCTCCACTACGATGTTGGTACGTATAACTTTTCCTTTACAAATCAATTGATCAGTTAATTTTGTTTTAAATTTGTTTCTAACTTTGTTTTTAAATTAATTACAACAGTCGGAAGTTGCCGTAGCTTGCGTGGGCAAAGGAAAGAGCTGCAATTTTGCGGGTGGTTCAAAATGCTGTGACGACTTAATTTGTAAGGTGAAAAGTACCGGTGCGCTTGGTGTATCAACGATGAGCTGCGACGTGAACCCCGTCAAGGTCTTGCATAAAGCATAAGTTCATTTTAGTACTTTATTTTTTTTTAATTATTTAAAAATAACCAAAGTCAGAAGTTGCCCCCAGCATGCCTAGGTGCAAGTAAAAGCTGCTCTTTCAAGGCTGGTTCGGCGAAATGTTGTGGAAAGCTTAAATGCATAGTGAAAACTGTCGATAAAACATCTACCTCTACGTGTGGGGAAAAGCCAAGTAGGTCTGCCTAGTACAACTACAATTATTTCCGGGTTCAATTTTGTACAAAAATTTAGTTTTACTAAACATTTTATAAAAAAAAAATTGGTAGCTCAACCACCCTGTATTTCTCTAAGAAAGAACTGTACTGCGAAGATTGGTTCTATAAAATGCTGCGATAAACTTGAGTGTAAAGCAAAAACTATTGGTAAAACAACCACCTCTACCTGCGTCTTGAAAGGTCTCTTGTTAATTATTAATTAATTTTCTTTAAGTTTTGTTTGGTTTTAATATAGTTTTTTTTTTTATTAAAAACTATAATAATTGCGTAGTTTTTGTCCCACCCTGCCTCGGCCTTGGTAAGAACTGCTCCTTTAAAGCTGGTTCGGCGAAATGCTGTGAAAAATTCCAATGTCGAGTAAAATTCACCGGAGGAATTCCTACCTCTACCTGCGCCGAGAAGCCAATTACAGGTAATCATAATTATTTGGTTTATACTTTAATTAAAATTTATTAATCTCAAAATTAGCCCCAGCCTGCTTAGCTGTTGCAAACAACTGTACTTTGACGGCTGGTTCAGCAAAATGCTGCGATAAACTTGAATGCCAAGCTAAAAACACAAGTACCGCGAGTTCAACTACAGCTACTTGCGTGGAGACGCCAAAGTTAGGTTGTGTATAAGGAAAAAAACTGCATTTAAGATAATTTTTTGTTTAAATTTTACTAATTTTTTTAGAAACTGCTTCAGCTTGCCTTGCTGTAGGAAGTAATTGTACTTTGACTGGATCAACTAAATGCTGTGAAAAACTTGAATGTCAAATTACTAACAATATAATTGGTACACCTACCGCTACTTGCGTCGAGAAGGAAAAAACAGGTTGCTTATAATAAACACATCTTAATTTAAGCCTTATAATTATCATTTACATTTTAATAATAATTATTACATTCAGAAACTGCCCCAGCCTGCCTTGCTGAAGGAAATAACTGTAGTTTGACGACTGAATCAGCAAAATGTTGCGAGAAGCTAGACTGTGTTGTGAATGCAACGAGTTCGATGAGTGCGCCTACTTGCGTCGAGAAACCAAACGGTAGTCTCGCTCAATGATATTTTATTTTTTTTAATTGAACCTTTTTTAATTTGTTTTAATTTTGATACAAATTATAAGACCCTGCTGTTGCCGCACCATGCCTTGGCGTAGGTATGAACTGTACTTTGACTCCTGAATCGCCTATATGTTGCGAAAAACTTGAATGTTCGGTGAATGCTACTGCTGCAATACCTAACTCGAGTTGTGTTGAGAAGCAACAAGGAAGTCTATCATAGTTGTAATCCACGATTGTACAATAAATACAAATAATTCTAACTTTATTAGTCACAATGGAGAAATGTGTTGTTCTCTAAAAAACATCTCTAACTACGCCGTAAATAAGCATGGCTTTGTCTGCTAACTCAATTAAAATTTTCATGCTGCAGCCATGTTTATTGTCATTCGTTGTCAATAAATTATTTCAAAATATTCCTCAACCAATTTTTACAATGAAAAGCGGTTTCATAAATAATTATCACAAATCACAGCACTTTGCTGGCCAAAATGATTATACAGTAGGAAAATGTAATGCTTGTATATTTCTGTACATATAATCATATCGCAGTCCATGGCGTTATGTAGAAACAATTGAAACAATTACTCTAGGATATTTATAAATACACCGTTGCAAGAAGCATGCACCGAATTAGCGTCCAATAGGATCGTTTGACACTAATAGTACAGCCAGAAAGACCCACTTACAGTAAATGCTGAAGTACTATGTTGTAACGTAACCAAATTAACAAATAATTTGGAATCAATACGAGGATATTCAATGTTTTTAATAACCTTGGCCAGCATGTTGGTAACCATATTCTGCATAAATATTACAATAACACTAAATGAAAAGACAAAGTTATCTTATTTCGAGTATGTAGTAATGGTTATTATTTTGTCAATTCATGACCTTGATACGTGACTTAAATTTGGCGTGGATTTTGAACTAATGAGCTCATTTGCATGCGCTTTTAAAAATAAATTTTTATCAAATCAACCATTGCTGGCAGTTTCCACTGTCTAAATGAGTCATGGATAGTTCCTAAAATACACATTTCCAAAAGTCACCATGCACGTTTTAGTCCGTTAGAGTACCTGTGAAGGAAGCTTAAGTTCGACTGCATGTTACAGTTCGCTACATCAGCTCAACAGAAAAACGTGTTCAGAATGTTGTGCTTTAGATTTTACTACATTTCACTACTGTCTTTAGGTCTACTGTCGCCTTGTATCAGTGAACCCATCATCAAAGAAATTCATGGATATCACTTTCACACCTACTTCTTCCAAAGCAATGAAGAGAGCACAGAAGAGGCAGTGTTCTTTAGGTACATACCTTCAATATATAACTCAATAAATTCAAAACAAGTCTTGAGAAAGCCCATGAAGACATCTTTAGTTCAGGGAATTTATATAATAAGTTACATTTGTATTATTTATTTCTTATTTATTTCAGACATCAAATACAGTCCTACATCGATGATGGACTACTAGCCGGTTGCCGCCTAAACACTCTGAATATGGCCCCTAGGGGTAACATTTGGTTTTTCTAAATGGTTTTAAATTTCAGTATAGTATGATATGATAGTACAATAAAAAAATAACTAATATTAAGCCAAACAAGGCCGTTCTAGGACAGGATTATTTTAGATTTGATCTCGGGGTCTTCATGATCCTGGGCCGGCTTGTTTGGCTTAATCGACATTTGCCACGTTTTTTTGACAAATAAGAGAAAGGTTATAGGATATAATTTTAATTTTAGTATTTGAAATTGTCAGGTCCTCATCCGATTGGTAGCTACGAAACATGCTGCAATAAAACATCAATGTCTCCAGCTCTATCATGGTTTACGCAAAATCATGGTAATTTGTCTATTCTTCTTCATCCTTTGACGAGATACGAACTTGAGGACCACACCCATAGGGCCATGTTCCTTGGACAAAAACTACCGCTGGACACTTCCGTTCTGCAAGAAGACTTGGGCCACAACGTAGACAAGTGTCTTCCACTTCCAACCGCGGTTACGTCCAAAGTTTTATATGAAAGCGGACCAGAAGTTTCAGAGTTTACTGCGTTTGACAACGTCTTGTTTAATTAACGACATATGTACATATATAAGACAAAATAGAATAATTTACGTTTGCATTCATTTCCAGACAACAGTACGCTCCGATGAAAACTCGAAAGCGGAACTTTAGATGCATGAAAACAAATTTGTCAAAGTTATAACGAAGTAACAGTGGCTTCAGATAATTATATTTAAAAATTGAATTTTCAAATTTCAAATGGCTTATTTTGACATGTTTTATCAAATAAATACGTTTGGCTTTGGTTCAAGAAGTAATTGTAACAATATACACAAACGACTCCGTGACTTCATGGACTACCCCTAAAGTGTTTGAAATTTTTTTTTCAAATTCTACTTTAATTATAAATGAGGTTTTATTTTAAATACATAACTTATTTGTAGCTGCTATAAAGTCAGAGAACTTCATAACAACATATCATGAAATAATTGAAATAATCAATCAATTGATTGATTGATAACTAAACAACTGTTTGCAAATTCTGTAGCTTAATAACACGATTTGCTGTACACAACTAAATTAGAATACCACGTACTCGTATTTAAGCAAAGTATACTACGATAAGTTAAAGGGCAGTCAAGAATTGCTTTGTTTTCAGTGCTCAAATTTATTTAAGTCTCAAATAAGGATGCTCAATCATTATTTCATTAATTTGCCTACTTTTTGCCTCTCTAATAAACTTGCTAAAATCATGGTAAAGCAAAAAAACGATCTTGTAGCTATATTAAATTTGTATATTTCTTATTCAGTGAACCTCGGTTAAGACAACCTCGGATAAGCTAAATCCGTGCTTAAGCTAAACTAATATTTGGGCAGGTATATGCCTAGTTATGGGATTTTACATTACACATTCTCCGGTTAAGGTAAACCTCTGATAAGCTAAACAGGTTTAGCGTTCCCTTTCAGGTATACCTTAACCGAGGTTCACTGTATCTCTTGTTTTATATTTTTAAAATTAGAATTCTCATCTATTTTATTATAGTAAAAATTCCTAATTTGGACTCCAGAAATTTCCTTTTTGATCGTTTTTGATTATTATTTGTACACTATACTGTTGTGCCATAATTGTTAGATATTTCGGACAAATTCCGTTTACGCTCTTATTCTTGTCAATGCTGCAATGAAAATGCTTATATTTGGCAAAACCCAATTCTGTTTCTTGCGAAAGACCACGGTTTGAAATTGATTGAGAGACAATAGATTGAGTGAGAAAGAAAAGCATTTAGTGCTATGTGAAACATTTGCTTAAAATTTTTTACAAGTTTCTCTAAAGCGTATATTTTTTTAGTTATAACAATTAAGTAAAGAAGAACCCTTAAATACGTGTTTTGAGACACCTAAGTCTTATAAAGTTTCTTGGAACTTGTACTAATTTGCATGTTTTAGGGGAAATTATCATTTGACCTCAAAAGATTACATTTTGCACCGTTTTGTGTCCCTTCCAGCCCCTCAGAAATTCGATTATGGCATTTCATTCTCGTAAATTTCAAATTGAAGACGTAGTTTTAAGACACTTCCAGCCGTTTTCGATTCATATTAACAGACAAAACAAGACAATGAATTAGCTTTCACTACTCAATTAAATAATTAGCTATATTTCACATCAATTGAACTAGTATAAAGTGAATGATTTTTTTCCTACTGCTGCAGCAGGTCTAGATAAAGTTTGATTTTTTTGTTATATTTTAAATAAATAAAATTTAAATAAAAAAAGAGATTGTTTAAAAATATAAACGTTCCATCCACATAAATTCTATCTATAAGCTTATTTATTTCATTTTTGAATCTATTTTTTAATGTCCTCTGTTTGTTTTTTGTGAAATTTTGCCCTATATTTTAGTAAATTGTGGAGCATATATGTAGATAAAAGTATCGTAAACTAACTAATTGTCATTGCTGTCATCGTTTACTTATTTGAAAGGGGCGTCATTCAACTGATTTGTGTGTCAAGTACAATGGTAACTACGCTACAACCAGACAAATTAAGAGTCTTAAAAATTTCAATTTCAGTCAAGCATCTACCACCCTGAGAAATGCTTCAGGTTGCCATTGCCACTTCAAAAACTCGTAATTTTGCATTGTAACTCTACAAATAGACAAGCGCATTAATGGAGGATTGTATTGCGGATGGGGCAGTTGTAAATAAAACCAAGTTGATTCTCTATTCATCTTTTTACTGCCACAATTTTGCTGACAGATTATTCCATTCATTCAAGTACATGTAACTGGCATTGTACTTGATGCACCCCACTTAATAATTGTCCAATCCATATCCCATATCGTATCGGGGACAACACTAAAATTTTGTGGCACTTAACCCACCTTCGGTTCAATTTCAGGTGGCACTTGACTCCGTTTCGTCCCCTCTGGGTTGCGCTTGACTAAATTTTGTTTTGTGGAGAAATTCATTTAAAATTCAGGTATGGACCAATTCGGATTGAACTTTTTCTACAGGCTGCTGCTATTGGTGAATATATTTTCCATTTGCAATGCTAGGCAATATCACAACATTTACCCGTGCACTGGACTCAACTGCAAAGATTGGTACATATCCAACACGTTTCAGACCGAAAAACCATCGCTTCCTTCCAATAATCCACAACGTTACTTACAAAATGATTTCCAGAGGTAATAGAAAATATCACTATTAATTAGTCCGATTAACTCAAGATTAATCAACGATTGAGTCGAATGGCTCTACATTTTTCAAAGTAAACAATAATAAAAAACAAACATCAGACTACCCTCAGAAGGTATTATTTTTTCTAAATTTATTTAAATTTTACTTATGTATTAAGCTAGCTTAAGTTCATACATGTTTTCATTTCGATTAAAAAGAATACTATTTAATGCACTTAATAATTACTTGTTTAATTAATTTTCAAAAAAATTAAGAACTTTGAAATTTATTGAATGTGCTGGTAATTTGCATTTAGTTAAAAAATTAATTTGACATTATTGTTCTTTATTTTCTAATTTATCGAACTTGTTTTTCAATAAGAAAGTTTGACTTTTCCATTGTAAAAGCAATAAGCTCAACATCAAATACTGTCAACCCAAGATATTTGTAATTTTCCAATAATAATGGATATTTTTTTTTTATAATTATCAATATTTCATTTTCAAATTTTCAGTTATCGTAATTCGAAAATTAAAAGGGTGAAAAATAATGGCGGTTGGAGACATGAGAAGGCTACATCGGCCAAAATCGGTACTTCAACAGGAATCGCAACAAGACAGGAAGCTTGCAATGGCTACGAAAATTTTATTCACGACATTGAAATTGCCTCCTTGCTCATGACCACTGTGAGCTACACCAAGGCCCTTGTAGCCCTCGTCCTACACGTACTTAATCAGCTCTACATTTTCTTCAGCGTATTTCTTGTTGGAACTCCAGAGCGCGGAACGTGGCTGATTGAGCAAATTCGACCGGGTACCATTGAAGAGAACTTGCATACCGCCATCGAATGGATTGGATTCCTCGACTATTTAGTCATTCGATGGGTCTCCTTCCCCACCGGAAACTTAATTGTCATCATTGGAATTATTGCTCACATCATCGGGGGAATAGCCCTTGGAATCGACTGGATCGTACCCTTCAAGGACGTCTTCAGGACCATGGTTCTGGGGGTCACTGACATCGATCTCGAAGTAGTCTTCAACGGTTACGGATGCAATAATCCATTTGAACAAACCTTCTCGGGCGCATTCCAGAGCATGCTCACAGACGCATTGACAACAAAATAACTACAGTATTTTATACTTATAACCTAAACAAGCCCGTCCTAGGATATGAGGATTTTATTTGTAGATCCCACTTAAGACGGCCTTGTTTGGCAACTATTATTAACATATTTTAACAGCAAATGAGATCCCAAACCCTCTAATTTGGTTTTGAAACACAAATACAGGAATGTACGGTATGTACGCACCTCTACCCTCGTGTCCCATTTTCACGCACTCACGATAATCTCCTTTAGTATATAAGAATGACCAATTACATTGTTTTTCATTTTGTACAGTACAGTACAACTGATATTTTTCTTTTGTTTCAGAGGCTATGTTTTCCAAACATTAAGAGCAAAATGAAGTTACTATTTTTGTACCAATTTTGTAGTTTATAAGTTTTCCAGCAGAGAATATCTAATAAATATTGTTGATTGATAGTTATATTTAAGTAAGTCATAAAAATGTACTTGTGTACTGTTATTCATAATTTACAGTAGTAGTTTTGCCTGTTTTACTCAACAGTATTTTTAAACGCTAACGAGGTTTCACATGTCTTGTGCATTGCGGCTTTCTATGTGGTTTCAAATAAAATTAAAGCTTAACATGATCAAATTATTAAATTAATTTAAGTTTGGTTAGGATAAATTGGTCTACTTTGTGGTCAAATAATTCCATGTTCAGACAGTGCACTACTCCTATACTTGGACTTCGTTAAGTCTTTGCTTTTCAAAAGAAATCCAAAGGTGAGTGCAATAATATTTTTCAAAAGTAAAACTACAAATAAATTACTATTAAGTTAATTGG